>JAKJMR010015878.1:30421-48175 GCA_024449315.1 Daboia siamensis
AAATAAATAAATAAATAAATAAATAAATAAATAAATAAATAAATAAAATGTTCCAGCCTGCTCTGTTCCACTACACTTCCTGAGAAGGACACATAGGATAAGTAGCAAACTGGCTTACATGATAAACTATTGGCCTGATTTTTCTGGGAGCTAGAAAATCAGAGATACAAATATTTAAAAACCTACCTGACTTGGTGCATACCTGACATGGTTACTCAGTTTCTAGCCTGGATAATTCAGCATATGGTCCAGGTCAGTGGTGGGACTTAAATATGTAAACAACTGGTTCTCTGTGTGGATGCTGTTTCCAGAAATCCATTCTGGGCCTGGGCAACCAAAAATTAGCTGAACTGGTGTGAACAGGCTGAATCCCACCACTGGTCCAGGTTCAAAAACACAGAAGGTTCACAAGCAAGATTTCAGGATACAACTGACAGAGGTTCCAAACAAAGGGTTGCTTGATACTGTTGGTTCTAAAATAGAGCCCACTAGGTCCAGGCAATTACCAGTAGGAAGGCCTTTGCTTCACCACTATATCTAACAGGTTCTTACCTTTCTCTATAATCCATCATTTCTCTGAAGTGTGGATTCTCTTGTCAAATTAATCCTTAATAATCCTTTTCAAATCACAAACACATATTCTTTATTAGCCACACTTTAATATGATTATGAATAGCACGATGTAGTTTCTTAAATTTGGAGTATCATTTATTGTAATGACTAAGATGAGCCCAAAGAAAATATCTCTGCTGCTGAGCTTTTAGTAGTAAATATATATCCCCTTCATGGATTACTGCCTTGTCATGGCGAAGGGGCTTGCGTAATTCAATGAAGCTATGAGCTATGCCGTGCAGGGCCACCCAAGACGGAAAGGTCATAGCAGAGAGTTCTGACTAAACGTGATCCACTGGAGAAGGAAATGACAACCCACTCCAGTATCTTTGCCATGAAAACCCTATGGACAGTACCAAAAGGCAAAACAATATGACGCTGGAAGATGAGCCCCTCAGGTCGGAAGGCGTCCAATATGCTACTGGGGAAGATCAGAGGGCTACTACTAGTAGCGCCAGAAAGAATGAAGCGACTGGGCCAAAGCCGAAAGGACGCTCAGCTGTGGATACGTCTGGTGGTGAAAGGAAAGTCCGATGCTGTAAAGATTTTTTCTCCATAGGAATTTGGAATGTAAGATCCATGAATCAAGGAAAGCTGGACGTGGTCAAACAAGAGATGACAAGACTAACCATTGACATCTTAGGTATCAGCGAACTAAAATGGACAGGAATGGGTAAATTTAATTCAGATGACCATCAGGTATACTACTACGGGCAAGAATCCCTCAGAAGAAATGGAGTAGCCTTCATAGTCAATAAAAGAGTAGGAAAAGCAATACTGGGATACAATCCTCAAAATGACAGAATGATCTCAGTTCAAATCCAAGGCAAACCATTCAATCTCACAGTAGTCCAAGTCTATGCCCCAACCACCGGTGCTGAAGAGGATGAAATTGACCGGTTCTATGAAGCCCTACAGCACCTTATAGAATTAACACCCAAAAATGATGTCCTTATCATCATGGGGGATTGGAATGCTAAAGTAGGAAACCAAAAGATAACCGGAATAACAGGCAAGTTTGGCCTTGGAGTACAAAATGAAGCAGGGCACAGGTTGATAAAATTTTGTCAAGAGAATACGATGGTCGTAGCAAACACTCTTTTCCAACAACCCAAGAGACGGCTTTACACATGGACATCACCAGACGGTCAACACAGAAATCAGATTGACTATGTGCTCTGCAGCCAAAGATAGAGAAGCTCTATACAGTCAGTAAAAACAAGACCAGGAGCTGACTGTGGCTCTGACCATGAGCTTCTTGTTGCAAAGTTTAGGCTTAAATTAAAGAAAGTAGGGAAAAGCGCTAGGCCAGTCAGGTATGAATTAAATCATATCCCTGTTCAATATACAGTAGAGGTGACAAATAGATTTAAGGAATTAGATCTGATAGACAGAGTGCCTGAAGAACTATGGACAGAGGTTCGCAACATTGTACAACAGGTAGCAAACAAAACCATCCCAAGGAAAAAGAAATGCAAGAAAGCAAAATGGCTGTCTGAGGAAGCTTTGCAAATAGCTGAGGAAAGGAGGGAAGCGAAAGGCAAGGGAGAAAAAGAAAGATATGCCCAATTAAATGCAGAATTCCAAAGAATAGCTAGAAGAGATAAGAATGCCTTCTTAAATGAATAATGCAAAGAAATAGAAGAAAACAATAGAATAGGGAGGACCAGAGATCTTTTCAAGAAAATTGGAGAGATGAAGGGAACGTTTCATGTAAAAATGGGCATGCTAAAGGTCCAAAATGGCAGGGACCTAGCAGAGGCAGAAGAGATTAAGAAGAGGTGGCAAAATTACACAGAAGAACTATAGAAGAATGAGCTTAACGTCCCTGATAATCACAATGAGGTGATCGCTGACCTCGAGCCAGACATCCTAGAATGTGAAGTGAAGTGGGCCTTAGAAAAGCTGAGCAACAACAAAGCTAGTGGAGGTGACAGTATTCCAGCTGAGCTATTCAAAATCCTAAAAGACAATGCAGTAAAAGTGCTACAGTCAATTTGCCAGCAAATTTGGAAAAGTCAACAGTGGCCACAGGATTGGAAAAGATCAGTTTACATTCCAATTCCAAGGAAAGGCAGTGCCAAAGAATGTTCAAACTATCGCACCATTGCACTCATTTCTCACGCTAGTAAAGTTATGCTTAAAATTCTACAAGCTAGACTCCAGCAGTATGTGGATCGAGTACTACCAGGAGTACAGGCAGGATTTCGAAGAGGCAGAGGAACTAGAGATCAAATTGCTAACATACGCTGGATCATGGAGAAAGCTAGAGAGTTCCAGAAAAACATCTACTTCTGCTTCATTGACTATGCTAAAGCCTTTGATTGTGTGGATCATAACAAACTGTGGCAAGTCCTTAAAGAGATGGGCATACCAGACCATCTTATTTGTCTCTTGAGAAACCTATATGCGGGCCAAGAAGCAACAGTGAGAACTGGACACGGAACCACTGATTGGTTCAAAATTGGGAAAGGAGTCCGGCAAGGCTGTATACTGTCGCCTTTCCTATTTAACTTATATGTAGAGCACATCATGAGAAAGGCAGGGCTAGATGAATCAAAAGTTGGAATTAAGATTGCCGGGAGAAATATCAACAACCTAAGATATGCAGATGATACCACTCTAATGGCAGAACGTGAAGAGGAACTAAAGAGCCTCTTGTTGCGAGTGAAGAAGGAGAGTGCAAAACTTGGGTTGAAACTAAACATTAAGAAAACCAAGATCATGGCATCTGGCCCTCTCAATTCCTGGCAAATAGATGGGGAAGAAATGGAGGTAGTGACAGATTTTATTTTCCTGGGCTCCAAGATTACTGCAGATGGGGACTGTAGCCAAGAAATTAAAAGACGCTTGCTCCTTGGGAGGAAAGCCATGGCAAATCTAGACAGTACACTAAAAAGCAGAAACATCACCCTGTCAACAAAAATCCGTATAGTCAAGGCTATGGTCTTCCCAGATGCAATGTATGGCAGAGAAAGCTGGACCATAAGAAAGGCTGAGCGCCAAAGAATTGAAGCCTTTGAACTCTGGTGCTGGAGAAGACTCCTGCGAGTCCCTTGGACTGCAAGGCGATCAAACTGGTCAGTTCTAGAGGAGATCAACCCTGACTGCTCTTTAGAAGGCCACATCCTGAAACTAAAACTCAAATACTTTGGCCACCTAATGAGAAGGAAGGACTCACTGGAGAAGAGCCTAATGCTGGGAAAGATTGAGGGCAATAGAAGAAGGGGACGACAGAGAATGAAGTGGCTGGATGGAGTCACTGAAGCAGTAGGCATGAGCTTAAATGGACTCCAGAAGATGGTAGAGGACAGGAAGGCCTGGAGGAACATTGTCCATAGGGTCGCGATGGGTCGAACATGACTTCGCAACTAACAACAACAACATATATCCAGATTTCATCTGCTGACAGCATACCTCCAATTTGCCTCTGATCCACTCACAATGAACCACAATTCCAAATCAAAAGCCTGTGACATCTAAGATAAGATGAAATGGCCATTTTTTTCTCAAATGGGATTACTTTAGATTAATGGAATTTCTTGTTATATGTGAAGTTTGTATTGTTTGCTTAGTATCCTATCTTTATAATTAACTGCAGATTTGATTTACCTAATAAAAATGGGGATGGGTGGGTGTTGCTTCCCCTTCATGGATTACTGCCTTGTCGTGGTGAAGGGCTTGGATAATTCAATGAAGCTATGAGCTATGCCATGCAGGGCCACCCAAGACAGAAAGGTCATACCAGAGAGTTCTGACTAAACGTGATCCACTGGAGAAGGAAATGACAACCCACTCCAGTATCTTTGCCATGAAAACCCTATGGACAGTACCAAAAGGCAAAACGATATGACGCTGGAAGATGAGCCCCTCAGGTCGGAAGGCATCCAATATGCTACAGGGGAAGAGCAGAGGGCTAGTACTAGTAGCACCAGAAAGAATGAAGTGACTGGGCCAAAGCCGAAAGGACGCTCAGCTGTGGATGTGTCTGGTGGTGAAAGGAAAGTCCAATGCTGTAAAGACTTTTTCTCCATAGGAATCTGGAATGTAAGATCCATGAATCAAGGAAAGCTGGACGTGGTCAAACAAGAGATGACAAGAGTGAACATCGACATCTTAGGTATCAGCAAACTAAAATGGACAGGAATGGGTGAATTTAATTCAGATGACCATCAGGTATACTACTACGGGCAAGAATCCCTCAGAAGAAATGGAGTAGCCTTCATAGTCAATAAAAGAGTAAGAAAAGCAATACTGGGATACAATCCTCAAAATGACAGAATGATCTCAGTTCGAATCCAGGGCAAACCATTCAATATCACAGTAGTCCAAGTCTATGCCCCAACCACCGGTGCTGAAGAGGATGAAATTGACCGGTTCTATGAAGCCCTACAGGACCTTATAGAACTAACACCCAAAAATGATGTCCTTATCATCATGGGGGATTGGAATGCTAAAGTAGGAAACCAAAAGATAACTGGAATAACAGGCAAGTTTGGCCTTGGAGTACAAAATGAAGCAGGGCACAGGCTGATCGAATTTTGTCAAGAGAATACGATGGTCATAGCAAACATTTTTTTCCAACAACCCAAGAGACGGCTTTACACATGGACATCACCAGACGGTCAACACAGAAATCAGATTGACTATGTGCTCTGCAGCCAAAGATGGAGAAGCTCTATACAGTCAGTAAAAACAAGACCAGGAGCTGACTCTGGCTCAGACCATGAGCTTCTTGTTGCAAAGTTTAGGCTTAAATTAAAGAAAGTAGGGAAAAGCGCTAGGCCAGTCAGGTATGAATTAAATCATATCCCTGTTCAATATATAGTAGAGGTGACAAATAGATTTAAGGAATTATATCTGA
Source organism: Daboia siamensis (assembly GCA_024449315.1). Taxonomy (NCBI): domain Eukaryota; kingdom Metazoa; phylum Chordata; class Lepidosauria; order Squamata; family Viperidae; genus Daboia; species Daboia siamensis. The sequence continues at coordinate 35,898 of JAKJMR010015878.1, forward strand.
TAGACAGAGTGCCTGAAGAACTATGGACAGAGGTTCGCAACATTGTACAACAGGTAGCAAACAAAACCATCCCAAAGAAAAAGAAATGCAAGAAAGCAAAATGGCTGTCTGAGGAAGCTTTGCAAATAGCTGAGGAAAGGAGGGAAGCGAAAGGCAAGGGAGAAAAAGAAAGATACGCCCATTTGAATGCAGAATTCCAGAGAATAGCTAGAAGAGATAAGAATGCCTTCTTAAATGAAGAGTGCAAAAAAATAGAAGAAAACAATAGAATAGGGAGGACCAGAGATCTTTTCAAGAAAATTGGAGAGATGAAAGGAACGTTTCATGCAAAAATGGGCAAGTTAAAGGTCCAAAATGGCAGGGACATAACAGAGGCAGAAGAGATTAAGAAGAGGTGGCAAAATTACACAGAACTATAGAAGAATGAGCTTAACGTCCCTGATAATCACAATGAGGTGATCACTGACCACGAGCCAGACATCCTAGAATGTGAAGTGAAGTGGGCCTTAGAAAAGCTGAACAACAAAGCTAGTGGAGGTGACAGTATTCCAGCTGAGCTATTCAAAATCCTAAAAGACAATGCAGTAAAAGTGCTACACTCAATTTGCCAGCAAATTTGGAAAACTCAAAAGTGGCCACATGATTGGAAAAGATCAGTTTACATTCCAATTTCAAAGAAAGGCAGGGCCAAAGAATGTTCAAACTATCGCACCATTGCACTCATTTCTCATGCTAGTAAAGTTATGCTTAAAGTCCTACAAGCTATATTCCAGCAGTAAGTGGGTCAAGAACTACCAGAAGTACAGAAGAGGCAGAGGAACTAGAAATCAAATTGCCAAAATACGTTGGATCATGGAGAAAGCTAGAGAGTTCCAGAAAAACATGTACTTCTACTTCATTGACTATGCTAATGCTTTTGATTGTGTGGATCATAACAAACTGTGGCAAGTTCTTAAAGAGATGGGAATACCAGACCATCTTATTTGTTTCTTGAGAAACTTATATGTGGGCCAAGAAGCAACAGTGAGAACTGGACACGGAACCACTGATTGGTTCAAAATTGGGAAAGGAGTCCGGCAAGGCTGTATACTGTCGCCCTGCCTATTTAACTTAGCTTCGGGAGATGAAGCGTCGGAGACAGGGCCTAGAGAGCTGTTGGAGATCAAGCCAATCCGAATCTGACCGATTGCGACTAAGAACCTACATTAGGTCTTATCTCGCTGTGATAAGGGTGGCGAGGTCTAATCACTTCGCTACCCTTATCTGCGTCCGCAGATAATCGCCCGGAGGTGAGGGAGGAACCCTTGCAGGGTCGTGCCGAGGAGTTTAACCAACATCTGTCGGACAAAATCGCTCGGATTCGGACCGGTTTGGACTCTGACTGGGCAAAGTCTGACGATCAGGACACGGGTGGTCTTGTCGATATTACCTGGGAGGAGTTTGATTCTGTGACTCTGGAGGAAGTGGACAGGATTATGGGGCGGCTGAGCTCCACCACATGTTTATTGGACCCGTGCACCTCCTGGCTGGTTTATGCGGCCCGAGAGGGGACACGAGGCTGATTCCAGGCGGTTATATCTGCTTCTTTGAGTGAGGATAATTTTCCCGCCATCTTGAAAGAGGCGGTGGTGAGACCTCTCCTCAAGAAGCCTGCCTTGGACCCAGCCGTGTTGAATAACTTTCGTCCGGTCTCCAACCTTCGCTTTCTTGCGAAGGTTGTTGAGAGTGTGGTGGCGCATCAGTTCCCTCTGGTCCTGGATGAAGCAGATTATCTAGACCCATACCAATCAGGCTTCAAGCCCGGGTACAGCACGGAGACGGCATTGGTCGCTCTGGTGAATGATCTCTGGAGGGCTCGGGACAGGGGATATTCCTCGGTCCTAGTCCTATTAGACCTCTCAGCGGCGTTCAATACCATCAACCATGGTATCCTGTTGCGGTGTCTCAGGGGATTGGGAATGGGAGGCACGGTTTTGCAGTGGTTCTCCTCCTATCTCCTGGGACGTTCAGAGTCGGTGTTGGCAGGGGGGCAGAGGTCAACTTCCAGGCCTCTCGTTTGTGGAGTTCCTCAGGGGTCGGTCCTCTCGCCTCTCCTGTTCAACATCTATATGAAACCGCTGGGTGAGATCATTCGTGGTTTTGGAGTTGGGTATCATCAGTATGCTGATGATACCCAGCTTTTTGTTTCGACCCCAAACTACCCCAGTGATTCCCTCGACGTGATGTCCCATTGCCTGGAGGCGGTTCGGGCCTGGATGGTGAGGAACAGACTTCAACTCAACCCCGATAAGACTGAGTGGCTTTGCATACCGGCATCCCGTGATATTCAGAATATTCCATCTCTTTCTATGGGGGGTGAACTATTATCCCCTGTAGATAGGGCTCGCAACTTGGGAGTCCTTCTAGATTCACAGCTCACTTTGGAAGACCATATAGTAGCTGTGACTAGGGGGGTCTTCGCCCAGGTTCGCCTGGTGCGCCAGTTGCGGCCCTATCTAGACCAAGATGCCTTGTGTACGGTCACTCATGCGCTCGTGACCTCTCGTCTGGACTACTGCAACGCTCTCTACATGCGGCTGCCCTTGAGGACCACTCGGAGGCTCCAACTGGTGCAGAATGCAGCCGCGAGAGTTGTGTTGGGAGTCTTCTGATACTCCCATATTACACCTCTGCTCCGTGAGCTGCATTGGTTACCAGTTGTCTTCCGGGTGAGATTCAAGGTACTGATCATGGTGCTTAAGGCCCTACATGGCATGGGTCGGAGTACCTTGGGGAGCACCTGCTGCCGGCATCAACTTCCCTCCGCCCTGTGCGCTCCCACAGAGAGGGTCTCCTCAGGGTGCCAACAATCAGAGAATGTCGATTGGTGGCCCCCAGGGGGAGGTCCTTCTCTGTGGGCGCCCTGGAGTTATGGAATCGGTTGCCGGTTGAGCTCCGAATGGCGCCTGACCTTCGCTCCTTCCGTCGCGATCTGAAGACATTCTTATTTGAACAAGCTGGCCTGGCCTGATGGGGGACGGGTTTGGGTTTTTATGGTTATTTTAATGTTTGTATTTACTGTTTTTAGTTGGGCATATGTTTAATTTCTTTTTAACTTTTGTACTTTTGTATTTTTATATATTTGCCCTGTTCACCGCCCTGAGTCCTTCGGGAGAAGGGCGGTATACAAATAAAATTATTATTATTATTATTATTATTATTATTATTATTATTATTATTATAACATATCATGAGAAAGGCAGGGCTAGATCAATCAAAAGTTGGAATTAAGATTGCTGGAAGAAATATCAACAACCTAAGATATGCAGATGATACCACTCTAATGGCAGAAAGTGAAGAAGGACTAAAGAGCCTCTTGTTGCGGGTGAAGAAGGAGAGTGCAAAATTTGGGTTGAAACTTAACGTTAAGAAAACCAAGATCATGGCATCCGGCCCTCTCAATTCCTGGGAAATAGATGGGGAAGAAATGGAGGTAGTGACATATTTTATTCTCCTGGGCTCCAAGATCACTGCAGATGGGGACTGTAGCCAAGCTCCTGGCGAGGAAAACCATGGCAAATCTAGACAGCACATTAAAAAGCAGAGACATCACCCTGTCAACAAAAGTGCCTATAGTCAGGCTTCCAGTTTGCATGCGCGGTGCTTCCGGATGCGCAGGAACAGTTCACTTCCTGCCGTCCTTTTTTTCTTTTTTGGAGGACCCTGAAAAGGGTCAAAAATCCACTTGGAGGAGTGACTACCAAGAGGAGGCCTTCCCTGTCATTGCAGAAAGCCAGCAGCCCTCCGCTTGAGTCTGGGACAAACTTGATGGAAAAACTTGCAGCTCTCCTTTATGGGGAGAATAGTGACAATCAAGATGAATATACTTCCCAAATTACTCTTTTTATTCCAATGTGTACCAATTAAATTAGGCAAGGAATTTTTTGAAAATTTATCTGGTAAGGTAGAAAACCGAGAATTAAATTAAAATTATTACAGGATGCAAAGGAAAGAGGAGGGCTCGGCCTCCTGAATTGGGAAAAATATTATCAAGCAGCCATATCGGTATGGATAAAGGATTGGATACACTTAAGGAACAGAAGACTACTAGCATTAGAAGGCCAAGACATGCAAATAGGGTGGCATGCCATAATGTGGGATGGGAAATATAAGGCTCATCAGTACTTCCAGAATCATCATATTAGACAGGAACTATTAGACGTGTAGATAAAAATTAAAAAAATCAGGGCTGGAGGAATGTTGTCCATGGGGTCATGATGGGTTGGATATGACTTCACAACTAACAACAACAACAACAGTGATACATCTATCTTCTATATATGCATTTGACTGAAGATTTTAATTATAATAATAGCAAACTAATACAATGTAAACGCACAGAAAAAACTAAGAAAGGCTGAGCGCCAAAGAATTCAGGCCTTTGAACTATGGTGCTGGAGAAGACTCCTGCGAGTCCCTTTGACTGCAAGGTGATCAAACCAGTCAGTCCTAGAAGAGATCAACCCTGACTGCTCTTTAGAAGGCCAGATCCTGAAGTTGAAACTCAAATACTTTGGCCACCTAATGAGAAGGAAGGACTCACTGGAGAAGAGCCTAATGCTGGGAAAGATTGAGGGCAAGAGAAGAATGGGACAACAGAGAATGAGGTGGCTGGATGGAGTCACTGAAGCAGTAGGCGTGAGCTTAAATGGACTCCAGAAGATGGTAGAGGTCAGGAAGGCCTGGAGGAATGTTGTCCATGGGGTCGCGATGGGTCAGACACGACTTCGCAGCTAACAACAAGGGTGTTGCTTTTAATGTCCATATTAGGAGCAAGTAAAAATGGCATCTGGGAGAGGAGAGATTCAGCAAAGAAAGAAAATTTATTTGGCATTTCTTGGTTTTTATGCTAATCTGTCTGTTCACTGAATATGTGGTAAAAAATGTGAATACATGGAGAGCTTTATTTATATATTACCAGGGCTATTTTGTCATAGAACACTCAGAACAGAGTTCCGGCACCTTTTTTGGATGGAACCTTGTAGGGTAGGCAAAGCGAGTTGTATGACATGTGTGAGTTCTGGCACCTTTTTCTTTTACAAAAAAAGCACTGTATATTACTGTATGTACTTTTTTTCCTTTTCAAAGCCATGTGGTGAGCATTTTACTCACAAAAGTATCACTACAGAATGTGGTTCTCTCCCCCCACCATTCTGCCTCTACCATATTTCAATATTTCATTTATCTGGTCTTCCTCCAGACTAAAAATGCCAGGAAACAGTTCACACTCCCAATGATGTCTACAATTTAGTGGTAAAAGGTAAAAAGGTAAAGGTTCCCCCGCACATGCGTGCTAGTCGTTTCCGACTCTAGGGGCCGGTGCTCATCTCCGTTTCAAAGCCAAAGAGCCAGCGCTTGTCCGAGGACATCTCCATGGTCATGTGGCCGGCATGACTAAACGCCAAAGGCGCACGGAACGCTGTTACCTTCCCACCGCAGTGGTCCCTATTTTTCTACTTGCATTTTTACGTGCTTTCGAACTGCTAGGTTGGCAGAAGCTGGGACGAGTAACAGGCGCTCACTCTGTTACGCGGCACTTGGGATTTGACCCGCCAAACTGCCGACCTTCTGGTCGACAAACTCAGCGTCTTAACCCACTGAGCCACTGCGTCCCACAATTTAGTGGTAGAACATATCAAATCAGCTATGAAAGAATAAATTATCCAAGATATAGGGAAGGATCAATCTCTGGCAATTTTGCTTCCAGGACAAAGGAATCTTTTAGCATTTTTCTTAGGATATACTGTAGTATAGACAAATCATGGCAAAAGAGAAACATGAAGAAAATCAACACTATGGAAAGACCTGTAGAAATGGAACACAATTGTTTATGAAAATCAATGGTGCTTTGAATGTTTGCAATATCTGCAAAACGTTTCCTGAGCTAACCCTGCTGGACTTCCTTACTATAGGTAGAAGGGATTAGTATGCAGATGATGTGTGCTTTCTGATCTCAAAAATCTTACATTATAGAGGTTATTAAAGCAAAGTTATTGTTTGGCATAAAAACTAATCATATGCTTCTACATATAACACCTAGTATGTTTTTGCCTAAGTTTGTCTTTTTAACTAGAAAAGTCTTTTTTATGTCTTATTTCAGCCAGTCAGGGATTACATAGTAAATTGTTATGGATCCCTCTGGTCAACCAGACTTGATTATATATTGAAATGAGTAAGAGAAATAACTCATTGCTTTATAGACTTTCTCAGCACCATCAGTCTGAAATCAAAATGAATTTGCATATAATAAAAAGGGAAAATATATTAAATATATCTTCACCCTTGTTTTCAAATATTTAACATTGTACCCTTACTTTATTTCATTGGGGAAGGCATTTATAATTTTCCTGAATTTATTTCCTTGTTTGGTACTCTTGTTTTTAAAAGTGTAATGAACAAGATTGTAGTTGAGACATTGTCAAATGCTTTTTGAGCATCTAAGAATATTAATGCCAATTGTTTCCCTGGGTGTACCTCATAATATTCTAATATGTCTATTATCACTCTTAAGCAGTTTTTAATTTGTCTATTTGCTAAAAAGCCATTTTGATCTGGATGTATAAATTCAACTGTATTTTTTCAGTCTCTCAGCCATTATTGATGAAAAATTTTTATAATCCACATTGAGCAGTGAAATCAGTCTGTAGTTCTTAATCTGGGTCAAATCCGAGTCTTCTTTTGGTATTAGAGTAATATTTGCTTCTATCCATGTAGATGGGAGTCTAGCTTCTAATAAAAATCCATTACAAACATCTTTCAGCGGTTCACTTAGTACATCTTGAAGATTTTTATAACTCTGCCCAGTGCTTGTTTTTGTAAAAAAAACAAACAAACAAGTGCCAGAACTCACATACATCATACAACCCGCCTTGTCTTCCCTACGAGGTTCCATCCAAAAAGGTGCCAGAACTCTGTTGACAAGAAAAAGCCCTGACTCTACTGGAAGCCCATCTGGACCCAGTGTTTTCCCATTCTTTTGTCTTTTTATGGCCTCTGATATTTCCATCATTGTAACCCTTTCATCTAACATAATTTTAAATGTCTCTGAGATCTTTGGAAGATTATTTTCTTCGAGATATTTTAGTTTTCTCTCTTGAAATTTCCTCCTTATCATACAATTCCTTATAGTATACTTTGATTATCTTTTTTATTTCTTCATTTTTAAATTATAAATGGCTTTTCCCATTTAGTAAGTTATGTATCATTTTCTTCTCTTTCTGTTTTTTAAGTTTATAAGCTAACCATCTTCCTGGTTTATTGGCATTTTCAAAAAAGTTCTGTTTCACACTCTTTATCTATTCTGCCACTTTTTCTCAGTCCAAAAGATTTAATTTATGTTTATTATGTCCATTTCTCTTTTCAAAGTCTTTTTTTTGTGGATTTTTTTGCAGTTCTGATTCTAACTTACCAATTTTTTCTTTTAGTTATACATATTGCTGTCCTCTCTGTTTTTCTTTGCCAAATATGTTATAGCTATGCCTCTAAAGTACGCTTTAGCTGTATCCCATACATTTTGTAATGTTGTATCTTCTTTTTAATTTTCTTTGGAAAAAAATTCCATTTCTTTTTTCGCTAGCTCTATGAATTCTCTTTCTTTTAATATAGATTGATTTAAAGTCCATCTTGATCATTTTTGTATTCCTTTCCAAGTCACTTTCAGAGGGTTATGGTCTGCCCATGTGCCTATTTCTATCTCAATATCCTGTATGTTCATTCTCACATCAGCAGTCATCCAAATCATATCTATCCTTGATCAAGATTTTTGGCTGTTTGAATAAAAGGTGTATTGCAGTTTTTGTGGGTTGATCCCCCACCAGATATCTTGAATTCCAATTCCCTCTGCCATATCAAAAAAATGTCTTGGGTAATCTTCTTCTGGTTTTTCCTGTTTTATTGTTTTATAGTCAATTTTTCCATCTACTATCATGTTAAAATCTCCTACTAAACAAATATTTTGGTACACCATTTCTATTATTTTTCTGTGTAGGTTTTTATAAAATTCTTCTTGATTGTTGTTTGGTGCATAAATCGCCACTAGCAGTGTTTGCTTTTGGTGCAGATATATTTCTACCATTAATATTCTTCCTTCTTTATCCGAATATACCAATTTAGAATCTATTATCTCTTTAATATATACAGTGACCCTTCTTTTTTTCTGATGTGCTGATGTGTAATAAAGTTTCCCAATTTTTGGATATTCCAATAATTTATAATGCTGTTCTTTTATATGTGTTTCTTGCAGACAAATTATATTTATATTGAATTTCTGTAATTTCCTGAAAACTTTGTTTCTTTTTGATGGGGAGTTTAGTCCATTTATATTTACTGAAAAAAAATCCATTTTCTTTCTCCATTTCCATTTCCATTATTTATATTTAGATCTAGTCAATCTAGTAATCCTCTGTTCTCTGGCAAGTCCTTGACCCTCACCCTCTTGATCGTCTTTCTCTTTCTGGTCTCCTGTTTGTGCAGTTGCTCCTTGAGTCATCTCTTCCATTTGCTTCTGCTCCTTACTTTTCCCTTGTCTTTGTTTTAGTCTTTCATCTAGAATTGCTCTGCTCCTTACTTCAAAATCTTCTGCTTTCCAGACTTTCCAATCAATACCTTGTATTGTTCCAATTTATTTATTTTTTATTAAAAAGTTGTAGAATACATTTTAAGCATAAACTCCTTCCCTACCCTTCCCCCCTAACTTCCCCTCCCTCCCCCTCCCCCCCGACTTCCCAGAGCTGAATACAGGGTATTGCCTCTAACTAATTTGAGGTAAAATATGCTAACCACCTATAATTACACTTTATCCTATCACACTTTAACTCCACTTAAACATAACTAAATAATAATACATCTTATAATGCTAATACTCATTCATATCCTAAATGAAATTTTTTAGTCCCATATTTATTCTGAATATAATCGATCCGTCTTCTCCATTCCGAAATATCTCTGTTGCGATTGTTCTTTCAAATATGCTGAAATTTTTGCCATTTCTGCCAAGTTTGAAACTTTTAAAGGCCACTCTTCTATAGTAGGCAGTTCCTCCTTCCTCCAGTATTGCGAAACCAAAAGTCTTGCTGCCGTTATTAAATTCAACATCAATTTAGTTTCTATAATGGTACAATCTGTAATAAATAACTGTAAGAAATAACTGTGGAGAAAACCTTACGATCTCTAATTTGTTTTACCAAATTTTCATCTGTTGTCGAAATGCCAATTTTCTGATCTTCTTTCCATCTAGCTTGTATCTGGCCATACTGAAACCAAGTTTGTACTATTTTTCCTTCTTTTAAAATATTAAATGGCTTTAATTGCCATACATTCCTTTCCAGTCTAAGAATATCTTTATATGTAATCACATCATGTTTAAATCCCAAACTTATATTTTCTATTGCATATTTAGGTATTGCCCAAAGTGGTATTTTATATTTTTTTCCAAACTCGCAACAGGGCGTACCTTAATATATGTGTCTTAAAAACATTATCCACCTTTTTATCATACAATAAATATGCATGCCAGCCTTATAATAAATCACATCCCTCAATATTCAATAATTTTCCTTCTGTTAAATTAAACCAATTACTAATTGACGATAAAGCCGCAGCCTCATAATATAATTTAAAATTGGGCATTTTAAGACCACCTCTTTCACGTATATCTTGCATTATCTTAAGTTTTACTCTCGGTCTTTTCCCTGCCCAAATAAATTTATTAATACCTTTCTGCCATTCCTCCAAATTTGAATCTTTTTTTAAGTATAGCTATCATTTGAAAGAAAAATAAAAATTTTGGTAAAACATTCATTTTCACTGCTGCAATTCTTCCCAATAAAGACAATTGTAATTTTCTCCAACTATCTAACTCTTTTTGTATTTTTAACCATAACAATTCATAATTATTTTTATATAATTTTGCATTTGAAGCTGAAAGATATACCCCCAAATATTTAATCTTTTTAACTATTTCAAATCCTGTTAATTTTTCTAGAACTACCTTTTGTTCTGCAGTCATATTTTTAGACAATATTTTAGTTTTTTGCCTGTTTACCTTAAATCCAGAAACTTGTCCATATTGCAAAATTATTTCCATTAAATCTATAACCGATTGAATCGGTTGACTTAATGTAATAACCAAGTCATCTGAAAACGCTCTCAATCTATAATCTTGATCTTTAATTTTAACTCCCTTTATTTTATTTGAGTCACGTATCTTAATCAATAATATTTCCAATGTTAAAACAAACAGCAATGGTAACAACAGACATTCCTGTCTTGTACCCTTTTCAATTTTGCAAGCTTCTGTTAAACTACCATTAATTATTATTTAAGCTGTTTGTTTCTGATATATTGCCCTAATAGGTTGTAAAAATTTATCACCAAACTCCATCTTCTCTAAGACTTTAAATAAAAATTGCCAATTCAATTGATCAAATGCCTTTTCAGCATCCAAAAAAACCAGCACTGCAGGGACTTGATTATTTCTTTCCAAATATTCTAATAAGTTTACAATATGTCTCACATTATTTTTCATTTGTCTACCACTTATAAATCCTGTTTGATCAGTATAAATCATTTGCTGCATAACCTTCATTAATCTATTTGCTAAAATCTTTGCAAATATCTTATAATCAGTATTTAAAAGTGATATACTGTAGGTCTGTAATTGTTAGATTGGGTAAGATCTTGATTTTCCTTTGGAATCAATGTTATAAATGCTGTTTTCCATGATGGAGGCACTTCTCCTCCAGATTGAATTGTTCTAAATAATTCTTTTAAAGGTTCCACCAACTCTAATTGTAAGTTTTTATAATAAATGGATGTCAAACCATCTGTTCTAGGTGCCTTACCCACTTTTAGTTGTTTAATTGCTAAAATAATTTTTTCAGCAGTTATCAGTTGATTCATCCCTTCCTTTTGCTTTTGTGTAAGTATAGGGATATTCACTTCTTGTAAATACCTATCTATATCTAAACCTTGTGTTATATCCCTAGCATATAATTTGGAATAAAATTCAACAAAAGCCTTTTTAATAAGGTTTTGCTGAAACACCTCTTTACCCTTATATTCTATCTTATCTATATTACATGATTTTTTTTTTCTTAACAGATAAGCTAACCATATACCTGGCTTATTAGCATTGTAAAAAGTATTATGTTTGACATATCGTAAATTAGTTGCCACTTGGTCTGCCAACAACATATCAAACTGCCCTCTTAACAAATTAATTGCTTCTTTCAGCCTCTTATTAGATGAGTTCAAAATAAATTCTCTCTCATCTTTATTTCCTCCTCTAATTCTTTACACTTATATTCCGATCTACGTCTATATTTATTATTCAAATATATTAATACTCCTCTCATATAAGCTTTACTTCCATCCCAAACCATTTCAATGGGTGTACCCTTATGCATATTTATAATAAAAAATTCTTTCATTTCTTTTTTACATTCTTCCACATTTTCTTCATATCTAAATAAATTTTCATTTAACCTACAAGATCTCCTATCTCCCTTCCCCTTGTCCAATTCCATCCATACTGGACTGTGATCACCCTAGAAAAAAATTATTAGTTGTTAATACAAAGTCGATCCTGGAAAAAGATTGATGTCTATCAGAAAAAAAGTAAAATCCCTTTCTTCCACGTTTTGTTCTCTCCAGACATCTCTCAGTTCCAAATCATCTTTAATATCAAAAAAGGATTTAGTTAATCTAGCATGATTTGGAGTACTTTTAAAAGGTCCTTTTTTTATCTTTCTGTGTGTCCAGCACTCCATTCCAATCTCCCATTAAAATACATGATTTATAATCCCATCGAATTATTTTATTAGGTAGAAGTTTGTAAAATTCTCCTTGTTGTTGATTAGGTGCATATAATCCGATTAAAAGTATTTTCTTCCTTTCTATTAAAAGTTCAATTATAATATATCTTCCTTGTTTATCTGCTTCAATTAGGCTAGCTGTTAAAGTCTTCTTCACATAAATAACTACACCATTTTTCTTTTCCGGAGCAGATGCTATAAACTGTATACCCAGTCTGGAATTTATCAAATATTTTTGATCAGATACACGGATTTGCGTTTCCTGCAAACATATAACATATGTTTAATTCTTTTTTAACTTTTGTATTTTTGTATTGTTATATATTTGCCCTGTTCACCGCCCTGAGTCCTTCGGGAGAAGGGCGGTATATAAATAAAGTTATTATTATTATTATTATTATTATTATTATTATTATTATTATTATT
>JAKJMR010015879.1:0-73739 GCA_024449315.1 Daboia siamensis
AATCCAACATTTATATTCTCTATTGCGTGTTTGGGTATTGCCCATAACGGTATCTTATAATTTAACTTTTGTCTGTGCTTTTTCCAAACTCGCAACAAAGCATACCTCAAAATATGCATTTTAAACACATTGTCTACCTTTTTATCATACAATAAGTATGCATGCCAACCAAATAACAAATCATGCCCTTCAAGGTTTAATAATCTCCCCTGTGTCAAATTAATCCAATCACTTATAGCTGATAATGCAGCAGCTTCATAATATAATTTAAAATTGGGCATTCTTAGACCACCTCTTTCACGCGTATCCTGCATAATTTTAAATTTGACCCGTGGCCTTTTCCCTGCCCAAACAAATTTATTGATACCCTTCTGCCACTCCTCCAAATTTGAATCCTTTTTGAGAATGGGTATCATTTGAAACAAAAATAAAAATTTTGGCAGAACATTCATTTTTACTGCTGCAATTCTTCCCAATAATGACAATTGTAATTTTTTCCAACTATCCAATTCTTTTTGCACTTTATTCCATAACTTTTCATAATTATTTTTATATAGTTTAACATTTGAGGGTGTTAAATATACCCCCAAATATTTAACCCTTTCAACAATTTCAAATCCAGTTAAACTTTCTAAAGCTACTTTTTGTAATGCTGTCATATTTTTAGATAAGATTTTAGTTTTTTGTATGTTAATCTTAAATCCAGAAACTTTCCCATATTGCGATATTAACTCCATCAATTCTATAACAGAATCTTCTGGATGTGTCAACGTAATAACCAGATCATCCGCAAACGCCCTCAATTTATAATCCTGATCTCTTATTTGAATTCCCTTAATTGTTTCCGAATTCCGTATTCCTTGCCCTTATATTCTATTTTGTCTATATTAGAAACCCTTTGCTTCTTTCTTAGCATATAAGCTAACCATCTGCCTGGTTTATTGGCATTGCAAAAAGTATTATGCCTTGCAAACCGTAGATTAGTAGCCACCTGATCGGCCATTAACTTATCAAATTGTCCTCTTAATAACTTAATAGTCTCTTTAGTCTTCACATCCGATGGGTTCAAAATTAAAGCCTTTTCTTTTTCCTTAATCTCTGTCTCTAATTCTTTCCTCCTAAATTCCAAATTACGTCTATATTTATTATTAAGATATATCAACACACCTCTCATATACGCCTTACTAGCATCCCATACCATTTCCATAGAAGTACCCTTATGCATATTTGTTTCAAAAAAAATCTTCATCTGTTTTCTACACTCTTCCACATTTTTCTGATTTCTGAACAAGTTCTCATTTAAACGCCAGGAACGTCGTTCTCTACTGTCTTTTCCAATCTCTAACCAAACTGGGCTGTGATCAGACATAGTCTTTGAACAAATCTTTATCCTCTTAGTTCTAAAAAAAAGATCATTAGACAATAATATAAAATCAATCCTGGAAAAAGATTGATGTCTATCAGAAAAAAAAGTATAGTCCCTTTCTTGTAAATTCCTTTCCCTCCAAACATCACGTAAATCCATATCATCCATCATCTCAAAAAAAGATTTAGGCAATTTAGCATGACTTGGGGTACTTCTGTAAGATCCACTCTTATCCATTTGTACATTCAAAACACCATTCCAGTCTCCCATAAAAATAAAAGATTTGTAATCCAATTGGGTAATCTTGCTGTGTAATAAACTATAAAAATCAGCTTGCTGTTGATTAGGAGCATATAATCCAACCAAAAGAGTTTTTTTGCCTTCTATTAACAAGTCCACAATAACATATCTTCCTTGTTGATCTGCTTCGATTAACTCTGCTGTAATTGTATTCTTAACATAAATAACCACTCCATTTTTCTTGTTTGTTGCAGAAGCAAGAAATTGTGTACCTAATCTTGAATTTAATAAATACTTTTGGTCCATAGCTCTAATATGTGTTTCTTGTAAGCAAATAACATCAGTCTTAAATTGCTTTAAATATTGAAAGATTTTCTTTCTCTTTTGTGGTGAATTTAATCCATTGACATTCCAAGTTAAGAACTTAGTCACCATTTCTGGCAACCCGAAGCTTTTGAAGCGCGTCTTCCAAAATCCCTTTTACATTTTTAGGCCGCGCTCCTCCCACAGCTTGGCTATAGGTACACTTTGGAGGTTCCACAACATTTTGCTGGTCCTGCTCTTGCTCACGTCTAGCTCGTCTCGAAGCAGCACGCGTAATCCTCTGGTCTTTTACTTCTTCTGATACTGTTGAGATTTGTATCACTCCTGCTGCATTCTCATCTATCTGTGTTCCTTCGGCATCATAAGACTTTCCCTCCTTTGTTGGTTCCAGAAGTGGTATGGGGATTGCTTTTAAAACATTGCTATAAAAATCACGTGCCTGCAACACTGTAGCAAGACGGTATCTTGTATCTTCAAACATTACCACCATACCCACTGGGATCTCCCATCTGAACCTGATATCACGTCGCTTAAGCTCCTGTGCCAAAAATGCAAATTCCTTTCGTTTCTTTAGAATTTTTGGAGGGATCTCTTTTAAAACCAAAACTTCTTGATCTGCAATCACAAGCTTAGTATTGTAAGAGACTTGAATAACTTCATTCCTGGTTGCTCTCTTTGTAAAATAAACAACCACATCTCTAGGTAATTTCCTTTGTCTCGCAATCCAGGAGTTAACACGGAAAATTTTGTCTATATCTTCTGCAATTCCTTCAGCTGGCCTTCCCAGCACGTCTTCGAGAGCAACAGAAACTAATTTCTTCAAATCTTCCTTGAGGTTCTCCTTAAGACCCCTAATTCTCATAGCAAACTCCATTTCGTGATATTGTACCAATGTCAGGTCATAATCAATTTTATCCACCACATTCTCAGTCTCTAGTATCTTTGCATCCAATTTAGTATTATTTTGAGTGAGATCCTCCACTCTTTCGTCAAGGCGTTCAATACATATCGCCATGCCTTGAAATGCAAGCAAGATGTCCTCCCTTATTACTGTAAACTTTTCTGTCAACTTCTCATCCATCTTTTCATCTATCATCTCAGCCAAATGCTGTGAATGCTTTTCCAAAGCATCTTGCAAAACTTTAACTGTTAAAACAGGCGAAGGTAGAGGTGCAGGAGGTACTAACACTTGCGCTGAAGGTTGCGGCTGGGGGGAAGCCCCCGCAGTTTTAGTAAGTTTAGAAGATTTAGCCGCCATTTTTCCCCTCTTTTGCAACTATGCACTTTCACTTTCAAAGTCTTCAATGTGAATTGAGCCAAAGATCAAAAGTTCACTTACTCCTTATTCTCTTGCATCGCTCTGCCTGCTTTCATTATCTTCCAAAGTCCATTCTTGTAGGCAGGGATGGTTGCGTTCGCCTTGTTCTGCTCCAAGAAAAACGGAGCAGACACGCTGCGCAGCCCGGAGAAATCCAAGCTTCGGGGGGGCTCAATCTTTCAACCGCCAGAACTTTAAGCCCTGGCGGCCCCAGAGAGCCCTTCCCCTACTTGGAAACTCACCCCCTCCTCTTCTCCCGAGGAGGGGGCTTCCGAACCGCCGAAACAGCTGATCGGCGCTGTTTTCGGCGGTTCTACAGAGCCGCGAAGCTGACAAGCTAAAAGCAGCTGTCGGCGGCGGCGCCTTGCCACCCGGAAGTCCCTGCTGGTGGTCCTGTTCTTGCTCGCATCTCATTCGTCTCAAAGCAGCACGCATAATCCTCTGGTCTCTTGCTTCTTCTGATAATGCTGAAATTTGATCCACTCCTATAGCTTTCTCATCTGTCTGTGTAGTTCCTTCAGCACTTTGAGGCTTTCCCTCACCATTCTTCTTTGTAGATTCCAAATGTGGTATGGGGGTTGCTTTTAAGACATTACTATAAAAATCACGTGCTTGCATCACTGTAATAAGACGATGTCTCGTGCCTTCATGCATCACCACCATACCCACTGGTATCTCCCATTTAAAGTTGATATCACGTCGCTTGAGTTCTTCTGCTAGAAAAGCAAACTCCTTTCTTCTCCTTAAAATTTTTGGAGGGATCTCTTTTAAAACCAGAACTTCTTGCTCTGCAATTACAAGCTTAGTATTGTAAGAAGCTTGAATAACTTCATTCCTAATTGCTCTCTTTGTAAAATAAACAACCACATCTCTAGGTAATTTCCTTCGTCTTGCAATCCACAAATTGACACAAAAGATTTTATCTATGTCTCCCGCAATTCCATCTGCTGGCCGTCCCAGCACCTCTTCCAGAGCCTCAGAGACTATTTCCTTCAGATCTTCTTTAGGATTCTCTTTCAGGCCTCTGATTCTAACAGCAAACTCCATCTCGTGGTACTGCACCAATATCAAATCACTATCAATTTTATCCACCACATTCTCAGTCTCTAACATCTTTGCATCTAATTTAATATTATTTTGGCTGAGATCTTCCACTCTTTCATCCAAGCATTCGATACATATTGCCATGCCTTGAAATACAAGCAAAATGTCCGCCCTTATTTCTGTTAACTTCTCATTCAGCTTTTCATCCCTAACTTCAACTAGTTTTTCTGTTAACTTCTCATCCAGCTTTTCATCTATAATCTCAGCTATTTGCTGTGAATGCTTTTCCAAAGCATCTTGCAAAACTTTAACTGTCAGAGCAGGCGAAGGTGAAAGTGCAGGGGGCAATAAAGCTTGCAACGAAGACTGCTGCAGCAGGGAAGCCCCCGCACTTCTAGTAAGTTTGGAAGATTTAGCCGCCATTTTCCCCCACTGTTACTTACTGCGCACTTTCACTTTCAAAGTCTACAAAGTCAATTGAACCAAAGATCAAAAGTCCACTTTCACCTTAATCTCTTGTATCGCTCTGCCTGCATCCTCGTTTTCCAAAATCCTTTCCTGCTAGCAGGGATGGTTGCGAATGCCTTGTTCTGCTCCTAAAAGCACGGAGCAGAAACGCTGCGCAGCCCAGAGCAAACCCAGGCTTCGGGGGGGGGCTCGATCCTTCAGCCGCCAGAACTTTGAGCTCTGGCGGCCCCGGAGAGCTCTACCCCTACCTGGGTACTCACCTCCTCCTCTTCTCCCGAGGAGGGGGCTTCCGAACAGCCGAAACAGCTGATCGGCGCTGTTTTTGGCGGTTCTACAAAGCCGTGGAGCGGACAGCCCGAAAACAGCTATCTTCAGCGGCACCTTGCCACCCGGAAGTCCGATATTCTAGTTTTTTGAGTTTCACCTGTAGATACCTCTGCAATGCAGAACTGTAGAGCTTAATCTTCTCATCCTCACACAAATCAGCTCTCTGAAGAATGGCTCGCATCCCAGCATCCAGCCAGTTAGCAGCTGTAGCCCCCATAGTAGGGGGCCTGCCCTGTAGATGCGATACCAGATACATTTTCTCGGCATGATCAATGTCTTATTCAGCTAACAGGCTAGTCAGCAGCGGAATAGCTGCCCCTAATAAGGGACCGATAAAACCACCCAACTTAAGTATGATCTGCCTCTTGAGTGAGACCTTTCTATCGCTTAACTTTTTAGTGACACCTTTCTTTCTCTTTAGAGACCGGAATTGTGAAGGTTTCAGAGGAAGGTTTCCTTTTAGGGTGTTCAGAGCTATTTCTGCTATTGCCCCCACCAGGTCATTATTAGCATTGCATAAAATGGCTTTTCTCTGTCTTGGTCCGGCCTTTACTAAGGTTTTAAAAGCCCCCAATTTCTACATACCCTCTCTGACATCTTAAATGAACTAGTGCTAAGGTAACTGGGCTACTGCTTTTTACACTTCTTTTTCATTGTGTAAACAGCAGGCCAATCAGGTGGAAAGAGGCCTGTTCTCAACCTGTAGGATTCTGGAGTGGTAGCTGCCAAATCTACCAAAAGGTACCTGTGTGGTTTGCGAGTGGCATCTTGAAATACTTCTAAAAAATACTTTGTGTTAGTGGGATACATCTGCCTGGCCAGTGTGACAATTTGCATCTAATCACGGGGGTTGCTGAATAAAACCAAATATTTGGAATTCAGAGCTATTGTTCTCATTTTCTTACCTTGAAAAAACAGTTTTTGTAGTATGAGAATAATGCTCAGGTTTCTGTGATGAATGTACTGTGTAAAAAGCCTTCTCTATTTGATCGCTCTCACTGGCCGACACCATGTGATCATCTATCATGGCTAGAGTAATTTGATTTGGCGGAAACAAATCATCATCTTTAAAAGAAGACGGAAGTCCCTCCATAAACTTAATATAAGGGAATTTATTAAGAAGTTCTTTGTACAGAGTTGCCAACAGCTATAAAACCATAGAATATTTTGAGGCAATTTAGACAATGCGACATCGCCATGTTCTAACATTTGTTTGATAAAAAAGATTTGCCAGAATTGGACGGACTGCTTATAATACAGGAGAAGGGGTGTACAAGTTGCACAATATTTTCCACCATCTTTAATAGCCCTAAGGCACCATACAGTAATCTTCACTCTTTAATAATCTTTTATTATACACTACTTTTAGAGTTTTACAGAGGACTCTCGTTTCTAGGGTCCACTGTTTCTTAACCCTAACAATCCCCAACTGTTCTACTCTGATCTCTTTTTTTCCCTCTGCACCAAACAGACAATAATCATCTACCAAATCTTTCAAGCTGTCAAAATTAACCTTATTGCTATTACCGCAGTTTAGTGTGATTCCCTTCACTTTTAGCACCACTTCACCATTGGACAAAGCATAGGCATACGTTTTGGGACCGGCTGCAACAAACTTTGTTATCGTAGTGTTTGGAGGAATCTCACTTGTCAGTTGACCTAAATAATCATCCAAAGGAGGTGTCCACGCCCCCTCTCTACTTATAAAAATGACTGAACCAGTGTCATGGTACAGGCACCTATCGCCCAGCCCATTCAGTAGCCTGTATAATTCCAGCTGCGCATAAGCTGTTGTAAAGCTGGCAATGAATACATTAGTGCAGACATGTCAAACACAAGGCCCGGGGGCCAGAACTGGCCCGCGAAGTGGTTTCATGTGGCCCGCAAAGGCATCCTGGAAACAGTGAGGGAACGGCCCCCACTGCCTTGGCCCTGGCCTAGAGACCCTCCTTCTGTCAGAGACCCCCAGATCTGTCCCACTCCTGCCCAGGCCCCCATAGGCACCCTTGATGTGCACGATGTAGCGCTGGTCACGCCCACCCAGTAGGCCATATGCACTCTAGCCACGCCCACCCAGTAGGCCATGCCTACCCTGGCCACACCCACCCGGCCCCTTGAGGGCAACCGCAATGCTGATGCGGCCCTCAATGAAATTGAGTTTGACAACCCTGCATTAGTGCATGTGGTTTTGGTGGAGTGGTTCTTGGCTGTTTTCCACATCACAACAGCTGTCTCCATATCCACAAACTCACATGAGGAAATATCGTAATAGGGTACAAAAAGATATTTGAATAGTTCCTCAGGATTTGTTACCACAGATGTGGTCAGGTGATTGGTGCTCTGCCCAAACTTACCCCACAGCGAGTTTAAGAAGAGTTTGGCAATCTGTCTTTTAGCAGGATTTATTTCAATGTGGTCACATCGTAAGCGGATACCTTCCATCTTTTCATAATCCTGAATATATTGCTCTTTATCAGGGTAACCACTGGCTTCCTGTTTCTGTCTGAGATGTGTGTTCATATAACCTGAAAATAGCCCATTTGATGTTCTTTCAAAATGCCAGATCTCATAGATTTCAACAATTCTCTAACCTTTTTCTAAAGCTACATGCAATTCAACAGTACACCATGTCCCAGTCAGGGCTCTTTCCTCATCACTGTGTTTACAGGGTGTGGTTTGCAGTTTTTCTGTGCAGGTTGCGCACAAACTAAACATTAATTTGCCCCCTGATTTGTGAGGTAGGACAGGGAAATAGAGATTCCTTGGCGGATACACTTTGATTTTGGCTAACCCAAAATATTGCTTTATGTCCCCAAAGTTTTGGTAGATGATTTGTGAATGGCCGATTGGGTACTCCTTGGTTTTATTCACAAAAGGGTACAAACTGGTGAAATCGTAGTATAAGATTTGTTCACCAGGTTTTGGTTTGTAGTACAGGCATGTGGCATTTGTTCTGCCACCAAAAAAAGCATCTCGAGGATTCAAAGGAGTTGGGAGCTTATTCTCAACTAGGAACTGCTACAAAGAGGTGTCAGCCTCCACCAAGGCCCTCCATTCGTGTTCCCAAATGCAGCGCACAGCATAACCCCAGCTCCTGAGGTCCTCCTCTTTAATCCTAGTACAGTTGTGCAGGCTACCATATGTTGAATCAAGTAATTTGTTGAAGTCTTTTTCAAAGTAGCAGACAGGGCACCCATGAAAAAAACAACCGTGAAATTCAAAAGCTGTGGGAGTTCCATTTATGACAGCAAAACCATCCAAAAAATATTTGCCTACTTGCTTTTCACCCCACTTCAGAGCATGCTGAATACTGAGATTCTCAGTGCACTCTATATGCATCAACCACTGAATCGCTGGAGATGAATACCTTTTCTGTGTCTTCTGTGTCAGTCCAAAGATGCTAACACAATGGTATCACTCTTCAAATACATGAACCGGTACTGTGCCATACAGACAGATGGCAATGTGATATATTGGAAGGGATCAATGCATCGAATGTCTATCTCCTCAACAATATCCCCCCCACCCCTCTTGAGAAACTCAAGCTCAGTCATTTCCATCACCTGTTCCCTAAATTGAATACAGACTCTCTTAATATATCTACATCTTGTCTGCAATAGTAAGCCAGAGCCTTCTTTAGTTTAAAGACAGTACCTGTATTAGCAGGATGCCACTTCATGAATTCTTCTCTCTCCCCAGGCATCATGGTTTCAGGGCTATAATACTTGACTTCAGGGACTGGTCCCACGTAGTCTTTTTTTTTATTGAAAAGTTTTATAAAAGTTGCAATATTATCCCATCCCCAAGCCACCCCTAAAACCCCCTCCCCCTCCCCCACTTCCCAAAGCTGATTACAGGGTTACAAATATATAATAATCATAATCTAACTAACATTGATCTATATAAATAACCAAATACATAATACACTTTAACCCGCCTATAACATAATTACAAACACTCTAAAAATATCCAACTTATACTAATACAATAATTATTTATTTATTTATTTATTTTTTAATCCCATTTATATCCTGCCCTTCTCCGAAGACTCAGGGTGGCTTACAATTTAAGCACAAACCAATGTGCTTAGCAATAGCCTTCATTCTATGTATATGCCTGTTTATTAGGGCTCCCCCCCCCCAAGCAGCATTATTACAAAGTCAGCTTATTGCCCCCAACAATCTGGGTCCTCATTTTACCTACCTCGGAAGGATGGAAGGCTGAGTCAACCTTGAGCCTGGTGGGATGCGAACCTGCACTAATTGCAGGCAGCTGGTGTTACTTAAGGAGTCATTAGCCCACTGCTTCACCAAGGCTCCTTATAATAATATCGTATAATATTAATATTATTATAACTAATAATAATAAAAAAAGGAATTTAAATTATAACAATCTAAAATTTACTTTTAAGCTAAATGGAACTTTTTAGTCCCATATTTTTTCTGAATATAATCTATCCATCTTCTTCAAACCGAAATGTATCTTTCTTGTGAATGATCCTTCAAGTAAGCAGAAATCTTAGCCATTTCTGCTAAATTTGTCACTTTAAGCATCCATTCCTCTATAGTAGGCAGGCAGCCCTTCCAATATTATTTATTTATTTTATTTATTTTATTAGATTTATATACCGCCCTTTCCCAAAGGACTCAGGGCAGTTTACAGGGTATTTAAAATCAAACCAATACAAAATACAAAAGTTGAAAAACAATTAAAAAAGATTAAATTATCCCTAAAAATAAAAACCCCAGTTAAAAATATTGCCGTACCAATAACCTTGCAGCTGTTATCAAATTCAACATCAAGTTAATTTCTTTAGTATCACAATCTATAATAACACCCAATAAAAATAATTGTAGGGTAAACTTTATCTTTCTCTTGAAAATCTTTTGGATGTTCCACCAAATTTTATAAAAATCTTTTGCCTTTGTGATCGTATTAAGTCTATATCGTGTCCCTGCATAGTTTTCCACTATTCCAATAGATATCTCCCATCTGAACTGAATTTGTCGATTTTTAAGATCATCAGACAAAAAACCAAAATCCTTCCTTTTTCTCAACATTTTAGGAGGTATTTCTTTCAAGATTATAATATCTTGACCTGCAATTTGAAATCTCTGTTGATAGAAGGCCTGGATGGTTGCATTTCGAAGTGACCTCTTAGAAAAATAGATCACCACATCTCTAGGTAAATTTTTCTACCTCGCGATCCAAGAGTTGACCCTGAAAATTTTTTCCACCTCCCTTGATAACTCCTTAGGATCCCATCCCAAGATGGGAGCAATGACTTTGAACACCTCTTCCTGTAAATCCTCTTGAGGGTTTTCTTTCAACCCCCTTATTCTCAAAGTAAATTCCATGTCTTTATATTGTGAAATAATCACCTCATCCTCAGTTTTATCAATTTTATTTTCTGCTTTAGCAATTCTATTTACAAGTTTTTCACTATTTTCCACAACTTCATCCACACGATGATCTAAACGTTCAATATGTGCAGCCAGCCCTTGAAGTGCAAACAAAATGTCTTCTCTCATCTCTCTATTTTTACACTCAAGAAGATCAGCTACCTCTTCCTTTATTTGTTGAGTCGTTTGTTGTGCCTGCAGCTTCAAAGCATCCTGCAAGTCTTTAAGTGTAAGTGCTGGTGGTGGAGGAGAGGGTGGAGGGGATCTGGGCTTTGAAGTGGATTGCATTGCAGTTGTGTTACAGGAGAGGAAATTGAAGTTTTAGAAACAGCAGGAATTGCCTGCCGTCTTGAAGCCATTTTCCAACTTGCTACAATTCACTTTCTCTTATCACTTTCACTTTCCCTGTGCACTTCAGAATAAAAATAAAATCCAAAAAAAGAAGAAGAGGAACCCTTAATAATAATGATAATAAAAAAAATCTTTAAAACTCTAAAATCCAATATATTGTTTAGACTTTAACATAATTTTCGTACTTTATTCTTTCAAAGAGAAAAAAAGAAAAAACATTTCGGCGCCATCTTTTCTTTTTCAAAATCAAATTTATGTATGGGGAAGATTAAAGCACCCCGAGTTAAAGTTCTGAATACTTGCAACTTTACTCCTCCTGGTCAGCTCTGTCTGCTTTAAAAGCAATCATAAATCACTATAATCCACAGATGTGGATGCAGCATCTGGCTTCACCCCTGCTTCAGAGCAAAGGCGTCCTGGACTCGGAGAAAGCCTCGGGCTCCGTGGGAGCTCTCACCCTCCGACCCCCAGATAATTCTGGGAGGTCTTGGGGAGCTCTACCACTACCCGAGGAAAGCTCATCTCCCCCTCTTCTCCTGAGGGGGAAGTTAATGAGCCGTGGGACAGCTGATTGTCACCATCTCCGTGGATCTAACGAAGCTTCAGGACAGGCAACCAGAGAAAAGCCGCCATTCAGTGTGGCGTTGCCACCGGAACGGTCCCACATGGTCTTGATTGGCCATTGTATTGAACAAGTGGGAAAAATACCCTTTGCTGCCTTGAAACCCCATAGCTTTGGGTAATTTGCTTAATTTAAGGGGTAAAAATGAAAGACTATCAATAAACCAAATCTTATAATCCAGAAAGGTAATACACAGCAGTTTCGCCCCTGACTTATAAGTTCAACCCTAACCTTTTCACGGATCAGCTGTCTCAGTACTAGGTACCTGTCATAACCTTTGGAGTTGTGAGCGATAAAAGTACATCATTTAAAATTAAGATATATAAACTCCTTTACAAACTGTTCCAGGCAACACCATAACAATCCCAACTCACAACGTCTTTATCATACTACTCCTTCAACATATCCCTGGCATAGACGTAATTAGGTATAGTCTGCCCTGGACTCAGCGATTTTAAACAACTATCGTCCTGTCTCCAACGTTCGCTTTCTGGTGAAGGTTGTTGAGAGTGTGGTGGCGCATCAGCTTCCTCTGTTCCTGGAGGAAACTGATTATCTGGACCCATACCAATCAGGTTTCAGCTTGGGTACAGCATGGAGACGGCATTGGTCGCGCTGGTGAATGATTTCTGGTGGGTTCGGGACAGGGCTTGCTCCTCTGTCCTAGTTCTATTAGATCTCTCAGCAGCTTTTGATACCATCGACCATGGTATCCTATTGCGGCATCTCAGGGGGTTGGGAGTGGGAGGCACTGTCTTGCAGTGGTTCTCCTCCTATCTCCTGGGCTGCTCACAATCAGTGTTGACGGGAGGGCAGAGGTCTGCCCAGAGGCCTCTCGTTTGTGGAGTTCCTCAGGGGTCGGTTCTCTCTCCCCTCCTGTTCAACATCTATATGAAGCCGCTGGGCAAAATCATTCATGGTTTTGGGTGGGGTATCATCAGTAAGCTGATGATACCTACTTTTTTTCTCCATCCCGAACCAACGCAGTGATGCCCTCGCTGTGATGTCCTGTTGCCTGGAGGCGGTCCAGGTCTGGATGGAGAGAAACAGGCTTTGTCTCAATCCCACCAAGACTGAGTGGCTGTCCATACCAGCATCTCGGACTAACCAGTACATTCCACCTTTAATGATGGGGGGTGAGGTGTTACCCCCCGTTGATAGGGCTCGCAACTTGGGCGTCCTCCTGCATTTGCGGCTCAGTTTTGAAGACCATATAGGAGCCGTGACCAGGGGGGCCTTTGCCCAGGTTTGCCTGGTATGCCAGTTGCGGCCCTACCTGGACCAAGATGCCCTGCGCACAGTCACTCATGCACTCATGACCTCCCGATTGGACTACTGCAATGCTCTCTACATGGGGCTGCCCTTGAGGACTACCCGGAGGCTTCAGCTGGTGCAGAATGCAGCCGCGTGGGTTGTGATGGGGTTTTCCCAATACTCCCACGTAACACCTCTGCTCCACGAGCTACATTGGCTTCTGGTTGCCCTCCAGGTGAGATTCAAGGTGCTGGTGATGACCTATAAAGCCCTAAATGGCTTGGATCTGGGATATCTGAGGGAACACCTGCTGCCGGCATCAAGCTTCCTTCATCCTGTGCGCTCCCACAGGGAGGGTCTTCTCAGAGTACCGCCGGTAAAAGATTGCCGGCAGACAATACCTAGGGGGAGGGCCTTCTCTGTGGGTGCGCCGGCCCTTTGGAACCAGCTGCCTGTAGAGCTTAGGACTGCCCCTGACCTTCGCTCATTCCGCCGGGACCTGAAGACCTGGCTCTTTGAGCTTTCTGGCCTGGACTGAGAGTATTAACTGGGGTTTCAATTGTATTTTAATTGGGGTTTTTATTTCAAGGTTAATGTAATCATTTTAATTGTTTTTAATTTTGTGTAATTTGCTGTATTGTTTTTTAAAAAAACTTGTGAACTGCCCTGAGTCCTACAGGAGAAGGGCAGTATATAAGTCTGTCTAAATAAAAAATAAATAAATAAATAAATAAATAAATAAATAAATAAATAAATAAATAAATAAATAAATAGGTTCCTGTGTCAAACCCGTCTGGCAATAAGCAGCACAGAAGCCAAAAGCAGGAACGGGAGACCACCCCCACAGGACGTAAACTCTTTATTCTCCAAAACAGCAATCCGTGGTAGGAAACAAAGCCAGCGTTGGCTGCTACCCGCAACCAATGCTGTTATATACACACCCATAGTACACACCCAAGCCCCACCCAAACACACCCACGCCCTCTCGTCCCCTATATCCACCCCTCCCCTCCCCGGAGGGACCTTCCATTGGGCGTTCCGCCAGGTAAGATCTAGTCTGCGTACTTCCCTGCTTCGGCTCCCCTCGGCTCTGGCGGCGTCCTCCGAGGCTGTTGACGGCCAGCTTTACCGCCGCGGCTGGAATACTCCCATCTGCCCCTTGGCCCGTCTGAGATGTTCCACGGGCGGGGCCGGCGCGCTCCGCGGTTGGTGGGCTGAGGGGTTGCGGCACCCCGGTGGGCCACAGGCCGGCTCCCAGGGCAGCAGCCCCCCCGCTGGAGATGCGCAGCTGCGCTGGCCATGCCACCAGTCAGGCCGGCCACTGCGACGTTTTACGCAGGTGCGGCATCCAGTGAGGACGGCGGCAAGGCGATGGCCGTCGGGGGAGCGCTGCGAGCCGCCGGGGAGCAGGGCGAGCTGCCAGTGGGCCATCCAGAAGAGGCAAAGGCAGGCGTGGCTCCCGAGGAGGCTGGCCGTATCCATCCAGGTGGTTGATGACCTGACCCAAAAACATGGCCAGGCGATCAGGGTGCCCATCGTATGTGACGGTGAGTGGCGGTGGGCCCCATACCACGCCCGGGCCCCAATATCCCATGGATGGGGGCCCCTGGCCCTGAGATGCCCCCCCCCGACCTGGCTGTAGGCCGTCCAGGGGGCCTTTCCGGTGTTGGCCATCCCTCGTGACCCCTTTGGTGCCGACGTAGTGGAGGCCCGGGCGCTTCCTTCCCTGGGCACCTTGAACTTCGGGCTAGCCAGCCGGAAGCGGGATGCTGTTGGTTGTTTAGGCGCCCCCACAAGGGCCCACTGGCCTGTGTCTGCCTCAGGGCCTGTGGCCGCCCACGAACTGCCGTCACGAGACCCAACGTCCCCGAACCTGTCTTGTAATACGTCCATAGTCTGGCTACCAGGGGCGGTCGAGTAGCTCCATTCCTCCCCGTCGTCTTCGGTCAATTGTCCAGCCCGTCGGACACCCACTGGGCCGGGCCGTCCGCCCTTGCTCAGGCGCCGTGAGGCCCAGAACTGAACTCAGCCACCATTCCCGCCCTCCACGGTCTGGCTGCTGGCGCCCTGGGACTCCACCCCAGGGTCCGCCGGTGGCGCCTCACGTATTTTGGGCCGCACAACCGGCTGGGCATCATCCACGCCTCCACCTCAAAGGGCTTCTCCAACACATCAGCCGCGCCGGCCTCCACTGTTCCGCCATCCAGGGCAGCCCCTTGCACGCCTTCTGCCATGTCCCCAGCAGGGAAAAGACACACAGCAGCAAGGCCAAAAGAAACAAGGGGAATGCTGGCTTAATGTCAAACCCGTCCGGCGATAAGCAGCACAGAAGCCAAAAGCAGGAATGGGAGACCACCCCCACAGGACGTAAACTCTTTATTCTCCAAAGCAGCAATCCGTGGTAGGAAACAAAGCCAGCGTTGGCTGCTACCCGCAACCAACGCTGTTATATACACACCCATAGTACCCACCCAAGCCCCACCCAAACACACCCATGCCCTCTCGTCCCCTATATCCACCCCTCCACTCCCCGGAGGGACCTTCTGTTGGGCGCTCCGCCAGGTAAGATCTAGTCCGCGTACTTCCCTGCTCCGGCTCCCCTCGGCTCTGGCGGCATCCTCCGAGGCTGTTGACGGCCAGCTTCACCAGCCACTCCACTGCCGCGGCTGGAATACTCCCATCTGCCCCTTGGCCCGTTTGAGACGTCGTTCCGCGGGCGGGGCCGGCGCGCTCCGCGGGGGGTGGGCTGAGGGGTCACGGCACCCTGGCGGGCCACAGGCCGGCTCCCAGGGCAGCGGCCCCCCCGCTGGAGACGCGCAGATGCGCTGGCCATGCCGCGGGTCAGGCCGGCCACTGTGATGTACTGCACAGGCGCAGCATCCGGCGAGGACGGCGGCAAGGCGATGGCCGTCGGGGGAGCGCTGCGAGCCGCCGGGGAGCAGGGCGAGGCCGATGGGCCATCCGGGCTGCCGGCGGGCCGTCCAGAAGAGGCAGAGGCAGGTGCAGCTCCCGAGGAGGCTGGCAACGCGGGAGCAGGGCCATGAGTATCCGGGGAGCTGGGCGGGGCCGACGGGCCGTCCGGGCCTTCGGCGAGGCGGCAGGGAGAGGCCGGGAGGGTGGAGAGGCCCCCTCCCGAATGTTGGCCCCCCAGGGCCCGACATCCTGTCTCTTTGACAGCATTCAAAATCATAAATGATGTATCTTTCGCCAATTCACAGTCAGACCAATGATTTTAGAAAGCATAAATGCCCATCCAAGCTTTCAACCTTCTCAGAGCACTGTCCACACTTGATTTCCTTGCACTTTTTGTGTGGGGTAAAGACGTATACCCCACATGTTTCACAATATGCTTTATTCTTATAGTCAACCTTCCCTTTCCTAGTGAGTTGTGTGTGTCTTTCTAGACACACCTTAGACCGGCAAAGCACTTTGCATCTACAGCAGTGCATCTTCTCTGCCTCCACCTCCTGACATTCTTGCTTGAGGCATGCTCTGCAGATATATTGACAGCTATGACTAAATTTGTGGTAGGATGTGTGGCAGAATTTACAGAAATAGCGTTCACCTAGGAAGCCCTTGATATTTTTGATGCCACAGTAATGCTTCTCGTGTAACAATATAAACTTTATTTTTTCTTGCTGTGGGCTACCTGTGACAAAAAACCTCCACCCGCCCTGCATATAAAACAAGATCTTTATAGACTTCCGGGTGGCAAGGCGCCACCGAAGACAGCTGTTTTCGGGCTGTCCACTCTGCGGCTTTGTAGAACCACCAAAAACAGCGGTTTTTGGCGGTTCGGAAGCCCCCTCCTCGGGAGAAGAGGAGGAGGTGAGTACCCAGGTAGGGGTAGAGCTCTCCGGGGCCGCCAGAGCTCAAAGTTCTGGCGGCTGAAGGATCGAGCCTCCCCGAAGCCTGGGTTTGCTCCGGGCTGCGCAGCGTTTCTGCTCCGTGCTTTTAGGAGCAGAACAAGGCGTTCGCAACTTGGTAAAAAATCTCCTTATGATGGGCGATAAAGGCAAGGTTAAATATTTTTCTATTTTAAAAATTTGTTTATTAGCCAATAGCCAGGGGCAAACTTTTCCTACTGTCACCTGTGCGATGTCTGATTATGTACTTAAATCTCTGTGCGATCCAAGATTGAATCTGCCTATGATCATACAGTTGCCAGTTTAATGGAATACCAAAGCTAGATACCCACTTAAAAACTCTTGATAACCAATTATTTTTGTTACTTGAAACAATCTGATCCATTAGCGCTAGCTTAGGTAATCTCCCTTCCTCCATCTCGGATATTCTTAGTCAATAATAAACGGTCTTCAGCATGGCCCTAGTGCTGATCGCATGGACTCCCGTTTCTGCCCTAACTATGCATGCTGGGATTCCAGGGGACACTGCCAAAACTCTCCTCAGGAACTTATTTTGAGGAATTTCCTGCTCAGGCAGCTTAACTGATCCCTATATTTCTGCCCCATAGGTAAGTATTGGTTCAATTTTCGCTTGAAAGACCTTTAACATGGGTTACTGAAGATGGAGTTTTCTCTAAAATAAGTTTGTTTAATTGGGCCATCCGAGCCACGGCCTTCTGAGCTCTGGCTTTTACATGCTTATTCCATTTACCATTTGTCTGGAATACTAGCCCTAAATAGGTCAATGACTGAACTTGTTCTATTCTTCTGCCATTTAAAACCCATCTCACCTTTTGTTGCCTGCTAAATATCATTACCTTTGATTTCTCTACATTAATTGTCAAATGATTTTTTATACAATATGCTGCCAACCTTCCTAGTGACCTTCGTAGCCCCACCTGTGAGGCCAACAGCAAAATTATATCATCGGCATATAACAAGCAATTTGCCTGTCTTGTTCCTATACTAGGCCCATGAAGTGATAAGTCTTCCAGACATTTTGGAAAATCGTTTAAATATAAATTGAAAAGTGTTGGGGCTAAAATGCAACCTTGTCTTATGCCCTTCTTAATTGGAATTGCATTTGTTACAGAACCTGTTTTGTTCGCTCGAACTCTTACCTGGGTTTCCATGTATAACAATCTAATTAAATATAGCAGTTTCTTTTCTATTCCCATGGCCTCTAATTTATCTCATAGAATTGATCTATCAATTGTATCAAAGGCTGCCTTCAGGTCTATAAATGCCACATACAATGTTTTTTTCCAAAAATTAAACTTTGTTATTAGATGGTCCAACACAAAACAGTTGTCCATTGTAGATCTTCCACTCCTGAAGCCAGACTGTTCTTCAGCTAGAATGTTGTTTCTCTTTATCCATTCTTCTAATTTATGAAGCAAATACTTAGCATAAATTTTAGCTGAAATATCAATTAGACTAATTAACCAGAAATTATCCGGATTGTCTCTAGAGCCTTTTTTATGTAATGGAAAATTATTGATGTACACCAACTGGCAGGAATTTGCCCTGCTTTATTAATAAAAGTAAAGAGACTCGCCAGGACAGGCGCCCACCAGGCTATGTTTTATTTAAATAGCGATGCTGGGAGTGCATCCTGTCCTGGAGCTTTGTTTGTCTTCAGGGAAGAAATTAACTGCCTCACCTCTGTGATGGACACTTCTGCCCACTGGGGTAAGGCTTCATATCCCTGTATCAAGCTCAGAGAGGATATCACTTCATCAGAGCTTTCCGCAACTGCTGGACTGGCCAAATGCCTCTCCCAACTTTCTGCAGTAATATTTGGGTCACTTATTGGTTTTCTATAATAATTTTTGAGACCCCCAACCAGAAGAGTGTAGGTGAGGCCAGCTTTGCTGCCTGTTCTAAGCCAGCCCATAAGTCGTCAATATAAGAAGCCTTTTTCCTCTTCAGTAGCTGCTTATATTTCTGCTTCGTGATAATATACTTCTTCTGTAATTCCATATTCGGGCTCATTAAGTATCTCCTAAGTGATTTCCTAAGCTGTTTTTTTCCCTTCCTTGCAGTCATTATCAAACCATGATGAATAACTAGAATCAGATTGGCCCATTGACATAGTAGTCATGAAAAAATGCTTCAATTTCTGACATATTTCCACAAAATATACTATAAGCTCTTGTTTACCCGTACTATTTGAACATATATGCTCTAGGGATTCCATATGTGATGAATTCATAAATTCTGTCACTGCTTTCACATCAACCCTCTTCCATGTTAGCCTTCTCTCCTGGGCTATATCCAAGTTGAGGCCTATTTGTTGAATTATTTTGTTCATTTTCTTTAAATCAGAGGGGAGTGCCAGGGACATCTCAATCGGAAGATGATCACTTTCTGGCCTTGGTGACGTCCAGACCTAAGTAGCCCCTGCCACTAAACTGTGAGAAACACAGAAGTAATCAATAGAGCTACATGCCTTGGGACCAAAAAAAGTTATGGGGTACCTTCTAACCCATGCCTACTATTTGAAGGTTACAGTTGTATACCATTGTTAGAAATTTTCCCCCATCTTTATTCTTTTTCTTATCTTGGGAGTCCCATAATTGCTACTGCTAAGCTTGTAAGCCGCCCTGAGTCTTCGGAGAAGGGCGGGATATAAATGTAATAAAAATAAAATAAAATAAATAATTATTGGTTATATAAATAACCATCTGGAATTGTACCATTTTCAACAAAAGGCTCCAATGAAGGACCCACATGGGCATTAAAATCTCCTGCCAAAATTAAAGGTGTTTTTATAATTTTTTTATGTATATCTAATATCTTTACTTCTAGTGCCTCACACAGATCGCCCATTGCTGGATTGACATACACATTTATAAATACCACTGACTTCCCTCCATATGCCAAATGGATTGCTTGAAAAAATAAAGGGCCAACATACGAGCATATCTCATTTCCCTTCCAACCTAATTCGGCTTTTACCAAAATGCACAATCCTCCTGAAGCTCTTCCCTTTATAGCTACCTTCTTTGCTGGCAGCTGCCAAATATTAAACCCAGAGAGCTCAATTGGGGCCTCATCACCACTTACCCAGGTCTCCTGCAAGGCAATTACATGATACCTGTTTAAAAATTTAATACAATCATCTGTGCACCAACTCCCTCTCCATCCTGCCACATTCCAAGAGAGGAAGTGGACTCTTAAAGAAGGTGATTGCTCGCTATTTCCTTGTCAGGTTTCTTGAATAATCTCTTCCACCCGTCCTCCCCTGTTTACGCTCACACACCCATTTAATTGCCTGAGCTCCATAGAAGACTATTTAGGCATCATTTCTTTGCCTGTTGCTTTTAGGCTTGCAGATCCATAAGTTCTGTTAATCTCTGCCTCCACAATAAATGATTTTACTTGAGGCTCCACGTTTACATCATTTCTAGGTATCATTTTTGCCACTGAGGAGGACTGAGAGATTTCTTCCTGGGTACCTTCCATCTCCGGTGTTCGTCCCACAGCACTTTGCACTGTCAGGTCAGCTGTCTGGCACTTTATGCTGTATAGACGCAGGTATCCAGCTTCCTGAACTTATAGGCTGCTGACTCCAGAATTGCGTCATGACTTAATGGGGACAGAACTATCACCACCAAAGGGGTGGCAGAGGAAATGGTCTGCTTCAGCAGCTTCCTTGTCTCTTTAAGTTTTTTAAGTACTTCTTGCTGCTCCGTTAATGAAAGTAAAGAAAAAGTTTCTAAGCAGGCAGAATCAAATATCTCATCTTGCATTAAGCCAATTGAAGGAAATTTCATAATAGCTGGAACCAAAGCCTCAGCCAACATTTCCTTTGTGATGCTAGATCTCCTCCCTGTTTCAGTTAACTTACTTTCCCTATTTCATTTACTTTTCAAGTCAGCTGTCCCATGTACTGCACCCATCTCCCTAGGAGCTTTCTGGATCAACGGGCTGACTTTGCTACTACAAAAAACTCGGGTTGGTAAAATTTGGTAAAAAGCCAAGAATCCTCTTATTCGCGTGAGCAGACTTGGAAAGAGCTGTTGTTTGAACTTAAGAAGAATTCTGGAATAATTATCACATTGTGGAAGATATTCATATGCTACCAGATCTATTGTCCTCTTGTCACTCTGAATAAGCTGTGACCAAGAGGTCACTATCTGTCTTTTTGAAGTCCATCTACCCTCGTTTGTCTCAGAATTATATATGTTTAATACAATCTGCTCCTTCAGCAATTGCCTGCTTCCCCCCATGCACATGTGACATGGGACTTCAGGCCCATCCAGCTCACCATCTTTTTTCCTGCCATTACAGCCAATATGCTGTCTACTTACTCCTTCCCTCGTTCGCACCATTGATGATATCTGACCAGGTCGTTCTGTTTGGCAATCAGTCGAAATTTCCTGCGGCTTTTCCATCTGTACCGCAGCAACAAGATTGATCACAGAGTCCAACTTTAAACGCACCTCTGAAAACTGGTCAAAAATGGCCCGGACTGTCTGAGAAGTGAGCATGCTGTGCCGGCTGATGAAATCCTTTATGCTGTCACTTAGCTGGTTTTCAAGCCCAAAAGCTGATCCACTGTGATTGTCAAACTCTAACTCTAGTCCCTTATCCTGGCTTCGAGCTGACTCACTTAAAACTGCTGAGTCATTTATTTATTTATTTATTTATTTATTTATTTATTTATTTATTTTATTTGTATTTGTATACCGCCCTTCTCCCGAAGGACTCAGGGCGGTGAACAGGGCAACAAATAAAAATACAAAAATACAAACATTAAAAAAGATTAAACAAATGCCCAGAAACTAACAACAATAAGTTAAAATACATTAAAACTATATTAAAAATCCCAACCCATCACCTATCAGGCCAGGCCGGCTTGTTCAAACAGATAGGTCTTCAGATCGCGTCGGAAGGAGCGAAGGTCGGGAGCCATCTGGAGCTCAACCAGCAGATGATTCCACAAATCCGGAGCGCCCACAGAGAAGGACCTCCCCCTGGGGCCACCAGACGACACTCTCTGACTGGTGGCACTCTGAGGAGGCCCTCTCTGTGGGAACGCACAGGGCGGAGGGAAGTTGATGCCGGCAGCAGGTGATCCCTAACGTACTCCGGACCCATGCCATGTAGGGCCTTGAAAACCATAACCAAAACCTTGAATCTCAATCGGAAGACAACTGGAAGCCAATGCAGCTCACGGAGCAGAGGTGTAACATGGGAGTATCGGGAAACTCCCAGCACAACTCTTGCGGCTGCCTTCTGTACCAGTTGGAGCCTCCGAGTGGTCCTCAAGGGGAGCCCCATGTAGAGAGCATTGCAGTAGTCTAGACGAGAGGTCACAAGCGCATGAGTGACCGTACGCAAGGTATCCCGGTCTAGATAGGGCTGCAACTGGCGCACCAGGCGAACCTGAGCGAAGGCCCCCCTAGTCACAGTAGTTATATGATCTTCCAGGATAAGCTGTGAATCTAGGAGGACTCCCAAGTTGGAGCCCTATCTACAGGGGGTAATAGTTCACCCCCCCATAGAAAGAGATGGACTAATCTGATCATCCCGAGATGCCGATACGTACAGCCACTCAGTCTTGTCGGGGTTGAGTTGAAGCCTGTTCCTCCCCATCCAGACCCGAACCGCTTCCAGGCAACGGGACATCACGTCGAGGGCATCACTGGGGTGGTTTGGGGTCGAAATAAAAAGCTGGGTATCATCAGCATACTGATGATACCCAACTCCAAAACCACGAATGATCTCACCCAGCGGCTTCATGTAGATGTTGAACAGGAGAGGCGAAAGGACCGATCCCTGAGGAATTCCACAAACGAGAGGCCTCGAGGTCGACCTTTGCCCCCCTGCCAACACCGACTGCGAGCGTCCCAGGAGATAGAAGGAGAACCACTGCAAAACTGTGCCTCCCACTCCCAATCCCCTGAGACGCCGCAGCAAGATACCATGGTCGATGGTATCGAAAGCCGCTGAGAGGTCTAATAGGACTAGGACAGAGGAATGTCCTCTGTCCTGGGCCCTCCAGAGATCATTCACCAGAGTGACCAATGCCGTCTCCGTGCTGTACCCGGGCCTGAAACACAATTGGTACGGGTCTCGATAATCCGCTTCATCCAGAACCAGGGATGCTGATGCGCCACCACACTCTCAACAACCTTCGCAAGAAAGCGAAGGTTGGAGACTGGACGAAAGTTGTTCAACACAGCTGGGTCCAAGGCAGGCTTCTTGAGGAGAGGTCTCACCACCGCCTCCTTTAAGACGGCGGGGAAACTACCCTCACTCAAAGAGGCAGATATAACCGCTTGCAGCCAGTCTCGCGTCCCCTCCTGAGCTGCATAAACCAGACAGGAAGGGCACGGGTCCAATAAACATGTGGTGGAGCTCAACCTCCCCATAATCCTGTCCACTTCCTTCGGAGTCACAGGATCAAACTCATCCCAGATAACATTGACAAGATCACCCATGTCCTGTTCGTCAGACTCTGCCCAGTCGGAGTCCAGACTGGTCCGAATCCGAGTGATTTTGTCCGACAGATTTTGACTAAACTCCTCAGCACGACCCTGCAAGGGATCCTCCCTCACCTCCTGATTAAGGAGGGAGCGAGTCACCCTAAACAGGGCAGCTGGGCGGTTATCTACGGACGCGATAAGGGCAGCGAAGTGATTAGACCTCGCAACCCTTATCGCAGCGAGATAAGACCTAATAAAAGTTCTTAGTCGCAATCGGTCAGATTCGGATCAGCTGGACCTCCAACAGCTCTCTAGGCCCCATCTCCGATGCTTCATCTCCCGAAGCTCCATGGAAAACCATGGAGCTCGCTGGGATCTGCACCGGGTCAGGGGCCGCAAGGGTACAACTCGGTCAAGTGCCTCCGTGGCTGCCCTTTCCCAGGCTTCCACTAAGGCATCCACCGACTTATATACCGCCCTATTCCTGTAGGACTCAGGGCGGTTTACAGGGCAATTAAAATCGTACCATACAAAAGTTAATTTTTTAAAAAAACAATTAAATTTAAAGCCCAAAGTTTAAAAATTAAAACATTTAAAACCCAATTAAAAACCCTCAGTCTAGGCCCGACAGCTCAAAGAGCCAAGTTTTCAGGTCCCGGCGGAATGAGCGAAGGTCGGAGGCTGTCCTAAATTCCATCAGAAGTTGGTTCCAAAGGGCAGGCGCACCCACAGAGAAGGCCCTCTCTCTGGGAGTCACCCGCCGGCAATCCTTCACCGGCGGTACCCTAAGAAGGCCCTCCCTGTGGGAGCGCACAGAACGATGGGAAGTGAATGCCGGCAGCAGATGCTCCCTCAGATAATCCGGACCCAAGCCATTTAATGCCAGATCCGTTGTGAACAAGGCTCCCCTTGTCCGTGATTTGATCAAGGAGGAACACTCGGATCTGGCATGCATTACAGAAACCTGGTTGGGCTCAGAGGGAGGTGTCCCTCTGACTGAGCTTTGCCCTCCAGGTTTCTGTGTGTTACATCGGCCACGGGCTCAGGCCAGGGGCAGAGGGGTGGCGGTAGTTATACAGGAGACCTTATGTTCGCGGGAGACCACTATTGTACAGATAGGTGGGAGTGAATCCCTCCTCCTGAGGTGGAGGCAGCTGGTGTTACTTAAGGAGGCATTAGCCCACTGCTCCACCAAGGCTCTCCATGGACCTGACCCAAGTAATTTAGGGTCCGACTCATGGGGGAGGACACACTCTCGACCTAGTTTTCTTATCTGGGCAGTGGTTTGATGATCTGGGAGGGGGCTCACCAACTATTGTCCCCCTGTCATGGTCCGATCACCACTTCCTGTGGTTGGTCTTCCGCTATGCCACCTTCTGCTGCTGGGCTGCGGAACCGATCAGGTGGTTCCGCCCCAAGCGCCTAATGGATCTGGAATGGTTCCAGACGGCACTTGGGTCTATACCTATCCCCCTCGCTCACAACCCAGCCGACGCCTTTGTGGATGCCTGGGAAAGGGCTGCCACCGGGGTGCTCGACCCTTGCGACCCCTGACCCGGCGCAGATCCTGGTGGGCTCCATGGTTTTCTGTGGAGCTCCAGGAGATGAAGCGTCGGAGACGAGGTCTAGAGAGCTGTTGAAGATCCAGCCAGTCTGAGTCTGACCGAGGAATTTAGCTATCATCTGACGGACAAAATCACTCAGATTCGAGCTGGTTTGGATTCTGACTGGGCAGAGACTGATGGGGAGGAATCGAGCGGTCTAGAGAATGTTACCTGGAGTGAATTTGATCCTGTGACTCCAGATGAGGTGGACAGGATCATGGTGGTTCACCCCACCTTAGGAATGCGAGCTGTGCAACAGCTTGTAAGCTTGGATCTTATACAGAGAGAAAAGCATTCATTGACAGCCATTGTCTTTAGAGTTGAATTTTTGCTCAAACAAAAATTTTGCCAGTTGCAAATGAAATCTATGACTAGCCATGCAAGCATTTCTACAGAGATCATCCTGTGCCATTAGCCATTGTTTTTTAAAATTGAGCTCCAACAAAAAGTTTGCCAGTTAGCAATTTTTCCCCCCTCTCTTTTGTAGTAAAGATTGCTGAGAAACAACAATAAAAGAGCCATTAAGCAATTAGTTGCCTAGTAACAGGCAGCGACTCCTGATGGCCAAGTTGAAACGCTTAAACTGTCTGCAAATTTGAAACGCATATGAAAGCTTGTATACAGAGAGAGACTTTGATTCACACTTATAGCAATCTATGCAAGCATTTTTATATGATAGGCAAATAATCTAAAATCCTAAAATAGGTGTTTTGAATCTCCAAAAGGGAGATCATTCAGCACAGCAAAGCAATCCTACCCAGCCCCACTAGCTTAAACAAAGGAACGAGGGAGCAATTAACCCCCGTCAGTGACAAAGTTACAGCCTACGGTTTAGCTCTTAACACGGAGAGTTCCTCCAAGGGTTTCAAACCGGCTCACAACTTGTGGTCATAAGGAAGAACAGTTGCTTCACTTTATGTTCCAACTCAAGCTAGGGAAGATACCAGGCTTGCATCCAAACAGCGACCTCTAGTGGTCAAGAGGTGGAGTTCCTTGTAGTACTCACCTACACAAGCAGCATTCCAGTGGCTGCTCAGCAAGTAAAAGGCTTGTCCTCAGGCACGTGTAGAGTGCCCCTAGTGGTCAAAGGGTGAACTTTCCTGAAGTCCCTAATCACGCAGAAGGTGCCCGTAGTGACCAACAGGTGATCTTCCCAAAACTCTGACACTTTTTTTTTTTTTTAAAGCTGGAGTCCGAGATGGCGCTGCCTTGGGAGGAGAGGCAATAGATGGCCGAGCCTCTTGTTGTTTTTCAGGCCTCCTGCGGCGATATTCTGC
Source organism: Daboia siamensis (assembly GCA_024449315.1). Lineage (NCBI taxonomy): Eukaryota > Metazoa > Chordata > Lepidosauria > Squamata > Viperidae > Daboia > Daboia siamensis. Next base: position 25,940 of record JAKJMR010015879.1, read on the forward strand.
CATTTCCAGCCCTGGAGGGCTGGGAGAAGCGGAGGGGGCATCTTTGGAGGCGAGGAGTGATGCAATCACCTCGCTGGAAAAAGGAAAGCACCCCGAGGATCCGGAGGCTTGAAAGAGGGCCTCAGTTTGGCAGCCCCGAAGCCAATGTCTCGGCAGTTTGAGAAAAAGCAGAGAAGTGAGAAAGAGTGGAAGTGAGTTTAAAGACTTTCTGAGCGAGCGCGCCAGCGGGGTGCTAAGCAGAAGTGAAAGGAGCGGCAGCCAGTTATCGGGGGTGGTTTTGGCAACAAAGATTTTTCTTTTCTTTTCTTTTGTTTTTGTTACCCCTTTTGTCTTTTGCTGCCGTGAATGCTGATTAGAGGCTTAAATGGACTTGTCTACGAATATGACATGATTGGTGGAAGCTTTCGCTTCCCTGAAAAAGTTAGTGTATTGCTTTGCGGACTTATAGAAACTGACGGATATTGATGTGACTCCTTCTTTCTTTTTTTTTCTACCTAAAGAGCGGAAGTGAAATTATTAGAAGGAAGTATGGGGTTTGTGATAAAGTTTCTGGGAAGGAGTCAACCTGTGGTGTACAGTAGTATGGAGAAACCTCCTGGGACAAACTGAAATGTCTTTAACGACAACGTCAACTAAAACCTTAAGGAAGGCCCCTACCTTGACAGCAGCGGTCTCTCTGGTTACGACGCCACCAGGGGTTAGGAAGTCAATGGAGAACCTACCAGCAACAGAAAAATCTGCTACAATTCAAGGGATTTACACAATGTTACAAAATATGCAGGACATAATGGAGAGGAATTTTGACAGCTTGAAGGCTGAGTTGGGGGACATGAGAGAGGAGATGAAGGAAATTAAAGGAAAATTGGGTGTAGTCCAGGTGACTCTGGATACACATGAGGAGCAAATTAAAACAGTAGAAAAGGACTCTGAGAATATGGAGAAGCGGATGGAGAAATGGGAGCACAGGTGCACGCAAGCATCCAAGAAACTGGAAGATGATATGGTGTACCTGGAGATGGAGAAAGTGGCCTTTTTTTGCGCTTCCAAAATGTTATGGAAGACAGAGAAGAACAGCTGGAAGAAGTGGTAGGAGAAATGATTGCAGATCTGGTGGGGAAAGAGAAAAAAGAGGTTCGGTGTGATATTGACAAGGCTTTTCGAGTTTATACCAATTATGCCAGGCGATACAGCCTCCCTAGGGAAGTGCATGTTAGGTTTATCAAAAAGGCGCTTAGAGATGAAGTGCTTCATAGAGCTAGAGATCAACCAATTCAGTATAAAGGCCGTCCGGTTACAATTCTTAAGCAACTGCCAAGAAGGGTCCAAGAGCAACGTCAACGCTATCAATTTGTTACTTCGCAATTGAGGAAAAAAGGTGTGACATATAAATGGCTGCTTCCAGAGGGGCTCCTGGTGATGTGGGAAGACTGAAAGATAAAGATTGAGAGTCTATGTGACGCACAAGATTTCTATAAAAAATTTTGTGGGACTAGTATCAGGAGAGTGATGGAGAAGTGGAGAGTAGAAGTCAGAGGGAGAAGAGGAATCTGGGGGGAGCGGAGGGGGGAGGGGGGTGGAGAGGGAAAGGGAGAAGAATATAAGAGGGTAACTAGACAGACTACCAAATCTAAGGCCCCACGTAAGTAAGGATGTGTCAAGGGGTGAATTTTTTGACACTTAATGTTAATGGTCTCAATGCTCCTGTTAAGAGAAAAAATATCTTAACTAGATTAAGGAAATGTGGAGCTGATGTATTATGCCTTCAGGAAACTCATATTAAGAAAAGCCAAATTAATTTGTTGAGTTACTCTAAACTAGGGAAATTATTTGTAGCATCTGCTGAGGAGAAAAAGAATGGTGTAGCAATGTATGTTAAGGACTACTTGTGTCCTAAAGAATTATGGGCAGACCCGGAGGGGAGAAGCCTGATGCTGGAGATAGAAATGGTGGGAAGCAAAGTGTTACTGGTAGGCATATATGCACCTAATAATAATCAGGGAGACTTTTTCCAGAAAATATATCGGAAAATATTAGATCTGGAGTATGAGCAGATGTGTCTCTTGGGGGACTTTAATGCGGTGGTAGATAGGGCTAAGGATTACAAAACAGGGAGGGTTGATTTGAAGAAGAAAAAAGGGAAAGATAGGAGGGTCTTACCCAAAGTATTTAGGGATATGTGTGAAGAATTTGGCCTTAGGGATATATGGCGTGTGATTAACCCAGCCTCTCAACATTATACCTACTACTCCCCCAGGCATAACTCATGGTCTAGGTTGGATATGGTATGGTTGTCGGATGGGCTGATACCTTATGCAAAAGATGCCATGATTTTGACGAACGAATGGGCGGACCACAACCCGGTGGTTATTACATTGATAAGGGAGAGTAGAGTGAGGAGAAGATGGATGATGAGCCTGGAGACCCTGAAGGATACGGTTTTTGTACAAAAAATTAAACAAGAGATGAGTCTGGTTTTTTTTAGAAAATAGGACGGAAGGGATGCCCCTATGAATAGTTTGGGATACGGCTAAAGCTTATTTGAGAGGCTTGATAATAAAACAGATGGCAGTTAAACGTAGGAAGGAGGAGGAAAGTAGGAGGGAAATTGTTGAGCAACTTACTAAGGCAGAGAAGGCTCTCCAGGTAAACCCACAGAAAGTGCACGGGAAGGAGCAGATGGATTTTTGGAGGCATAAACTCAACCTTGTGGACCAAGAGAAAATAGCACGTCAAATTAGGGTGGCAAGGCAGAACTATTTTGAATATGCCAATAAACCAGGGAGATGGCTTAGCTATAAAATAAGGAAAGAGAAGGAAAGTAGAAGAATTGAGCAGTTAGAGAATAAGAGGGGGACACTGATAGGGGATAAAGAAGGGATAGAAAAGATAGCGATTGAGTTTTTTGCAGAATTATATCAGGAAGAAAAGGTTCATGAGGAGAGGATTAAACAATACCTGACAGAGTCAGACCTTCCTAAGTTATTTTCTAATGAGAAAGAGGCCTTAGATCAGGAAATAACAATAGCAGAAATTGAAAAAGCGGTCAGACAACAGAAATGTCAAAAACCCCAGGCACTGACGGAATTCCTGCAGAATTGTATAAGGTATTAGTGGAATCATTCGGAAAACATATGAAAGATCTATTTAATGAAATTTTGAATGAGGCTATAGTCCCGCAAACTTGGTTGGAGGCAAATATTAGTTTGATTCCTAAGGATGACTTCCCTTCGAAGCATATTAAAAATTATAGGCCAATATCCCTTCTTAATTCAGATTATATAATATTTGCAACAATAATTGCAGATAGATTAAAAATTTACTTAAACCAATTCATACATAGAGACCAGAATGGGTTCCTTCCCACTAGACAAATAAAAGATAATCTCAGAATTATATTAAATGTTCTGGAGTATTATGAAAACCGATCAGATAAACAATTAGCTTTAATATTTATCGATACTCTAAAAGCATTCGATAGGGTTAATTGGGATTTCCTGATGTGTCAGTTGGAACATATGGAGTTTGGGGCTAAATTCTGTAATATGATTAAAGCAATCTATACTAAGCAGGAAGCAAGATAGTTGATAAATGGGAATTTAACTAACAAATTTGATATCTGTAAGGGCACTAGGCAGGGTTGTCCACTCTCCCCACTTTTATTTATCCTAACATTAGAACCCCTACTGAGAATAATAAGGAAAGATGAGGAGATTACTGGGCTTCAGATAAGAGACCAAATTTATAAACTGCAGGCGTTTGCAGATGATATGGTCTTCGTTTTGGAAAACCCTCTGGAATCCAGCATGGAATTACTAAAAAGGATTGAGGAATTTGGAAACGTGGCTGGTCTACAAGTAAATAAAGATAAGACAAATATATTGACGAAAAATCTTTCAAATAGAAGTAAACAGATGTTAGAGGACACTACAGGGTTTAAAATCATGAAGAAGGTGAAATGTTTAGGAATCTGGTTGACAGGAAGATGTTCAAGTATTAGGGAGGATAATTATTTTAAATTACTGATAAAAACAAAAATGGACCTGGGAAAATGGGGTAGGATACAGTTGTGATTATTAGGAAGGGTAGCCACGGTGAAATCTTATGTTTTGCCGAAATGGAATTTACTTTTCCAGACAGCACCAGTTAAACTTTCGCTGAAATTTTTAAAAGAGTTAGAGGGGGTAGTTTCTAGATTTGTTTGGCAGGGGAAACGGCCCAGGATTGGGAAAAAAAATGATGCAAGAAATTAAGGAAAGAGGGGGCCTTGACCTACCGAACTGGGAACTTTACTATCAGGCTGCCCTCTTAGTTTGGGGCAAGGAATGGATAAGTCTAAGGAATAATCGATTGCTGAGTTTGGAAGGATTTGATTTGCTGCAGGGATGGCATGCAGCTCTTTGGTGGGAAGGTACTCCTCCAAGCAAATAGTTTACTCGCCACTACATAAGGGATATACTGATTCAGAATTGGGATAAGATAAGGGCTGAGTACTATGCGCAAATTCCGTGTTGGTTATCAACTTTGGAAGCCTTGAACCATCCGACCCTACTCAAGAAGGGAAGAAGACCAACTTTAAAGAACTTTTAGATAGCAGGGGAGAACTCAAAACACGACAAGATCTGGCTCAGCAAGGGTTTCAATTGGAGTGGTGGGCCTACCCGCAGATTCAATCAAGGTATAAGAAGGATAAGGAAGGAAGAGGTATTTATCTGAATCTGCAGGAATTAGATAAGATTCTGCTGGGTCCGGAGAAAGGGATGATATCTAAGTGCTATAAATTGTTGCTAACTAGGGTAGTATGGGAGGAGGTGGTAAAAGATGTGATGATTGCCTGGGGGAAGAAATTTGGTTATGCACTTCCACTTGAGAAATGGAAGAGATTTGGTGGACTAATATGAGGCTGGTGGTTTCCACGTCATATAAGGAGAACATATACAAAATGCTTTATAGATGGCATCTCCCTCCGGCTAGACTTTCCAAAATGTTCCCCGGATTGTCGGCCAATTGTTGGAAGTGTGGTAAAGGGATTGGCACATATTATCACTTATGGTGATCATGTCCAGAAGTGGTTAGATATGGTATTTGGTTTTACATATCTTAACAGCGGCAAGGATGGGGTATGCTCAATTTTGGAAGGCAAATCGTACCCTGCCGGATGAAGTTATAATTAGGAGAATACTTGATTGTGCAGAAGTAGACACATAGACCAAGAAGTTGAAGGGTAAAGAAGAGACACCAGCATTTCTATCATGGAATAAATGGTATATTTGGATGGATAAAAGATTAAAGAAATGAGGGTGGCTTGGAGGTTGGTCAAAAATGAAGTGATATAGTCTTTGTTAATGAATAAGCTTTGGAGTTGGATGGTTATAAGAGACTTAATGAGTGGCATATAATTGTTAGTTTAGAAGTAGATATAATGTGAAATTTTTGAAATGGTTTTCAATTTTTTGATTTCTTTTTTTGTATATTGTAATGTTTTTTTTGTCTTTGTTGGTATATGGTGTGTTTTTAACATGAAATGTAAATAAAGATTCATTTAAAAAAAAAAAAAAGAAGGCGCCCCCTGGTGGTCAAAGAGCAAGTTCACCGAATTTAATCAGAAAATATCTAGAAAATTTCTGTATCTGTCTTAGCCATGGCGGAATGTCTCATTGATTTCGAGGAGCCAGAGAACCTCTCAAAGTTCGATGATCGTCCAGAGAACTACAGATCTTGGAGATCAACCTTCAGACTCGTTATTGCTGATCTCCACCTTACTGCCAAGGAGGAACTCGATCTACTCATAAAGTGGCTAGGGCCAGAATCTACAGCCATTATTGCAAGAGTGAGATCAGCGTACTCTGACTCTCCAGAGACAAGTCTCGCCTATGCGTGGGCTCGACTTGAACAAGCCTTCGGCAGCCCAGAAGCAATACAGAATGCTATGTTACAAAGACTATACAACTTTCCAAACATAAGCAATAAAGACAATCTAAAGCTCCAGGAACTAAGTGATCTCCTCACAGAGATAGAATCGGCAAAAGCAGACCCGCTTCTACCTGGTCTAGCCTTCCTAGACACCTCCTATGGCGTCATTCCAGTGGTGTCAAAACTGTCATACGGCCTGCAGGAGAGATGGACACAACAAGGATCAGAATACAAAGAACACTATGGTGTCCTCTATCCCCCATTCTCATTTTTTTGCAGTTTCATCCATCAACAAGCCTGGAGGAAAAATGATCTCAGCTTCAACCACTCTGCACTCACTGTGGCTACTCCATCCAGACACACCTGGACAAGAAACAGTCACAGTTTCAACCACCCTCAATCCAGTGTGCCTACTCCATTATCATCATCAAAGCATGATAACACCACAGCTAGACACAGAAACTCATGTGGAGCTGTCTTCACAAACAAGATGGACATTTCACCTCCTGTACCATCCCCTACCCAACATAGTGGGTCAGCTGGTGGGAATGATGATCCTAATCGTCAGTGTCCTATTCACAAAAAACCTCACCCTCTCAGGAAATGTCGCGAGCTTAGAGCCAAGACTACACATGAGTGGAAAGAGGTTCTCCAAAAACTTGGAATATGCTACAGGTTCTGTGCTTCATATACCCATCTTGCTAAGGATTGTAAAGTCCCTGTCAAGTGCACAGAATGCAACAGTGACAAGCACGTTACAGCTATGCATCCTGCCCCACTTCCAGGCAATCGACAGCAATCACCTACATCCAGCCCTGCTTCAAACCATGGCAGGGAGCACCAACGTCGTGCTCCAGTGACACATGTGTCAGCTTCATGCACTAAAGTGTGTGGACACAATTTCACTCAAAAATCCTGTGCCAAGGTATGTCTAGTCAAAATATATCCAAAGGGTCAGCCCGAAAAGGCCGTCTGGATATATGCCATAATAGACGAGCAGAGCAACAAATCCTTGGTCAAACCCAAATTCTTTGATATCTTTGTCATAGACGGACATGCAACACCATACATGCTCAACACCTGTTCTGGTCGGGTGGAGACTTCTGGCAGAAGAGCTGATGGCTTCATGATCTCCCATATCAAAGCGATTAAGAGGATACCGTTGCCATCATTGGTTGAGTGTGACCAAATACCAGACAACAGAGCAGAGATTCCCACCCCAGAAGTTGCGTATCACCACCCCCACTTAAGGCACCTGGCTACGGAGATTCCATCGATAGATAAGGATGCTGACATCTTAGTCCTGCTGGGAAGGGACATGATCACAGTTCATAGAATACGCCAGCAGTGCGAAGGACCTCGCGATGCCCCACATGCACAAAGAATTGACTTAGGATGGGTAATAGTGGGAAATGTATGCTTAAATAGCATGCGCACGCCATCTGAGATCCTTTCAAACTAACATTTTAAGCAATGGGTGTGCATCTCACTTCAGACAATGTCCTCACCACTATGAAGTGAAGGAGAAACCTCTTGACATCATCAAGGTATCTGATTTTACCTCCGTCACCTATGATGACAACTTAGGCAGCACAGTGTTTCATACTACACGTGATGACAACAAACTAGCCATGTCCGTTGAAGACAGAGAATTCATCAAAGTGATGGACACTACATTCTCCAAAGATATGTCTAACAACTGGGTTGCACCTTTACCCTTTCATTCTAGCAGAGCCAAACTCCCACACAATCGCAATCAAGCACTATCTAGACTCAAATCACTACAACGAACGTTAAAGAACAGGTCCGAAATGAAGGACCACTTCATTGCCTTTATGGCAAAGATCTTCGACAACGACCATGCTGAGCCAGCCCCACCTCTTCAAGTACATGATGAGTGCTGGTATTTGCCTTTCTTTGGCGTGTATCACCCACGCAAGCCAAAGCACATCAGAGTAGTGTTTGACTCCAGCACCAAGTATCAAGGCGTGTCCCTGAACGACGCCCTTCTCACTGGTCCAAACGTAACCAACAACCTCGTAGGTGTACTCATGAGGTTCAGAAAAGAACCCGTCGCCATAACAGCTGACATTGAGCAAATGTTTCATTGCTTTAAAGCAAGAGAAGACCATAGGAACTTCTTAAGGTTTCTGTGGCACCGTGACAACAACATGGACAATGATGTCACCAAATATCGCATGAAAGTACATGTCTTTGGAAACAGTACCTCACCTGCTGTTGCAACATATGGTCTACGAAGGAGCGCTCTAGAAGGTGAGAAAAACTATGGTGCAGTTGCTCGACATTTTGTCGAAAGGGACTTCTATGTGGACGATGGACTCAAATCCTTACCCACAGACAAAGAAGCCATAGACCTGCTCCGAAGGACACAAAGTATGCTTTCTGAAGCTAATCTTAGACTCCACAAATTTGCCTCAAACAGTGCTGCAGTTATGAAAGCCTTCCAGCCCAGTGATTATGCCAAAGGATGTAAGGAACTTAACTTGGGAGTGGACATGCCCCCTGAACAGAGAAGTTTGGGTCTATGATGGAACTTATCTAATGACACCTTTGGCTTTCATGTCAGCTCTATCGATAAACCATTCACCAAACGTGGTGTTTTGTCAGTAGTGAATAGCCTATATGATCCACTTGGTTTCGTAGCTCCCATCACCATACAAGGTAAATCCTTACTACGACAGCTTTCAGAGTCCACTAAAGACTGGGACACACCATTACCAAGAGACAAGCTCCCACAATGGGAGTCCTGGAAACAATCTCTACATGCCTTAGATGGAATCGATATACCACGCTGCTACACTCCAACCTCCCTTACAGCAAGTCAGACCAGGGAAATTCACATTTTCTCAGACGCATCCGCTGAGGCCATAGCAGCTGTCGCCTATCTCAAGATTAAAGACTCTATAAATCGGACCCACACTGGGTTTGTGTTTGGCAAAGCCAAGTTGGCACCCAAACCTGAACACACAATCCCTAGACTTGAACTTTGTGGTGCCGTATTGGCTGTTGAAATTGGAGACTTTATATTGCGTGAGCAGGACATTCACATACATGACATTAAATTTTACACAGACAGCAAGGTTGTTTTTGGCTACATACACAACCAGACAAAACACTTTTATGTTTACGTCAGCAATCGTGTAGAACGGATCAGAAAATCCTCAAAACCTGAACAATGGCATTCCATTCCATCAGAACTTAATCCTGCAGATCACGCTATAAGACCACTATCGGCAAGTGCCTTTACAAGTTCCTCTTGGTTAACAAGTTTACTCATTGACCACTAGATGGCACTGCTTACGTGAGTAGCGACTTCAGCAAAGTTTACTCATTGGCCACTAGGGGTCGCTGTTTGTGTGTTTAAAGTCAAGCCTTTTATTTGCAGAGCAGCCGCCGGGGTGCTGTCTGTAGGTAAACACAAGCCTGTTATTTGCAGAACAGCCCTTGGGGGTGCACTGCTTTGCATGAGCAAATGCAAGCCTGTTATTGCAAGTTGCTACCACTAAGTGCTACCCCTAGCCTTCACTTGGACACAAGGTTAGCCAAATTTTCTTCTTAGGACCACAAGTTGTAAGCTGGTCTGGAACTTCTAAAGATCTGTCTGTCCAAAGTTAAAATTCCAACCATAGGCTGTGAAACTGCCGTTTTAATATAGGTTAATTTGCCCCTTGTTTCCCTTGTTTTGAACTATTGGGGACTGGGTAGCTTTGCAGAAGCAATTTGGTTTAGGCCTCATTTGCAAGTAACAGAAATGTAGGCTTGTTGTTTGCTGTTTGGAAGCAGTTTCTTCCAAAAGGAACTTTTATTAGGAGAAGCTGACAGTAGGCATAATAGACAGGATCTGAGGGTTTCCTGCTCATATCAATAGGTTAAAAGTGTCCCAAACAAACCTCACCCCATAGTTCATCTGGTCAGTTCAAATGGGACAATCCCCAGGTGTTAAGTCAGTTGTGGGAAAGAGTAGCTAACACCAGACTGTCCCAGAGTTGCAGCTATGTTTTGTCTGCTCTTCACACCTTCCCTTCTGAATGTGGAGATAAACCAGTTGCCGGAGGCACATTCCTTTCTCCTCCCCGCTTTTCTAGCTGACATCAAGGGGAGAGATAGGTCACAGAGGAAGTATGCAGAAGCAGCAAAGTGTTGTGACAGAGGAAAATAAAGCAATAACCCACAGTCCTTTCCCCTCTCCCCTCCAGGAGCACGGCAGAACCCAGGAGTACAGAGTAGGGCTTTTCAACCTTTTCACAGATTGTACCACTTTTAGAACATGACAATATTTGAGTACTACCAGTGCTTAGCAAGGTGTCAAAAACTTGATGACTAAAAAAAAAGGGGGGGGGATTTTGGGTTTTATTGATTAGATTCATTTGTTGTTATAGAAATGGCTAGTTCATAATATGGAAAAGTAAAAAGTTGAGGTTCACTGTTAATGCTTCCTTCTACTGCAACAGAGGAACTTCTCACCTTCACTTTTCCTTCCTTTTTCCTCCCCACTGTGTCATACTATTTGCTTTTGTGTTTTTGTATTTTATTCTATAATCTAATAAACTATTACAAACTGTAGAAAAAAAGTAAAAAAATACCAGTTTTAATTTCTTCAGTGGCAGTTCCTTTGCTGAATCACTTTCCCTTTGTACTGACAAATGTATGATGAATTTATCCATGTTTATTAATATGCACCACTACAAGCTAATTGAGGGGTCTTCAAACTTGGCACTTTTAAAACTTGTGGACTTCAAATCCCACAGTGTACTAAGAATGCACACACCAATCCCTTCCCTGTACCCTTAAAGACACAGTAATCAAGTGCAAAGCAAGTAAATAAACACAAACTCCATTTTTTCTCTCTTTAAGCTGCCTCAGGCATGTCAGGTGTCACAATATTGCAATTCCAGACAGAAAGGCTCCAGTAATTGCAAAAAGCTTTAGGTTTAAATTAAGCCAGTTTACCTTCTAAGAAAACTTTCTAAAACCACAGACTCAATTAAAGGGGTAAACCTAATTATATTTGTTTAAAGGGATTAAACCTTTCCTGTTGTCTTTTTTCCCCTTCCCCAACCCAACCCACATTCTTTTATAGCCTCTCCTCTCTTGCCCCCCCCCCCCTTTTTCTTCAGTTCACCTCCATCTTTGAGCTGCTTCTGGAAGTGCTAATCAGCTAGAGCCAATCAGCTGGAGTCCTGCCGGCTCCTGGGGCTTCTGCTAAGCCCAGACTGTCCTGCAGCTGCAGCTGCCTCTCTCTCTCTCTCTCTCTCCCTCTCAGGCTTGGCTCACTTAGGCTCATTCCTCTCTTCTGCTACACTTGGCTAGCAATCACATACCACCTGCCATGTGGCAAAGTACCACAAGTGGTATGTGTACTACCGGTTGAAAAGCCCTGGTATAGAGAGAACAGAGTTTGAGTCAAAGAAAGAAAAGAGTTCTCTTAGAATATGGATTCTGAGAGATATAATAGCAGTATTCCAGTATTTGAGGGGCTGTATTCCAGTATTCTCCAAAACACCAGAGAGCAGGACAAGAAACAATGTTTGGAAACTGATCAAACTGACCATTCCACTTAGTAACAGAAATTTTGGAATGTCTAATCACTGTTGTTAAGGGAATTACTGTGGGTTAGTAAGCAGGATGTCATATAATCACCATTTGTAACGTCCTACCAGCACTTCCATTGACTTTGCTTTTATGAATTCAGCAAAGATTATTGTGAATTGTAAGCACATCACTGTAAAACATTATGATATTGTAAGTACAAGGACTAGTCATAAGAGCCTTGGTGGAACAGTGGGCTAATGCCTCTTTAAGTAACACCAGCTGCCTGCAATTAGTCCAGGTTCGAGTCCCACCAGGCTCAAGGTTGACTCAAATGAGGACCCAGATTGTTGGGGGCAATAAGCTGACTTTGTAATAATGCCGCTTGGGGGTGGTGGTGAAAGCCCTAATAAGCAGGCATATACATAGAATGAAGGCTATTGTTAAGCACATTGATTTGTGCTTTAGATTGTAAGCCGCCCCAAGTCTTGGGAGAAGGTCGGGATATAAATGGGATTAAAAATAATAATAATTACCACTCCTTTGTAAATTTGAATGGTTACTGAATGATTGGTTTAACAGGTTTAACAACCATCTGTAAAAACCTTTCTTCCCAACAGCAACTGTCATTTTCATAAACAACATATAGGAACTTTATAACAGAGTTCTCAAAACTGTTGCTTTATTAAAATTGCTGAAACAATTATCTAAACATTGTATATGTACGTACACATATGTACACAATTTAATATATACTCTTTTTGTAGGTGTCGCCTTACAAACCAGTACCTAAATCTTTGGAAGCTGGGATGAGGATACTGAGATATAAAAAAGATTTCTCAGTAGTAATAGTTCTGGCCACCAAAGTTTATTTCCAAGTAGCCATGCCAGAATAGGTGACCTTTTCACTTGAGTAAAGGAGGCAATGTCTTAGGAACATAAATAAGGCAAATCTGGTTACTATTGTCTTTTCTTTTTTTCTAGGCAAAAAATTAAGGGTCATGCTCCCCAACCACCAAAACAACCTCCCATTATCCGTGATATTAATAATGAACATAAAGTTATCCCAGCCCTAGGAATGCTGTCAGATCAGAATATCTTAACCATGAAGGGAAATCTGATTAAAACCACAGTGGACATTGTGGCAGTTTTTCCAAATGGAGAAGAACAGAAAAATACTGTATATGGAAGGTAAGGCTTTCCAATATCTGAAACAAATAATACTGTCCATGATTTTAAAAAATACCATGATAAAGACATCTGTAATCATACATGTAATTTTCTTCTAATTTATTGAATAAAACATGGCTTGATAAATGTCTTTAGTTGCATACAATTCTGTGAGATAAAACTAAGTGAATAATTCTTTATATATATTAGGATGCATGATTAGTAATTATAGCTATTGTGTAGGATACATAGTGTTTCAAATAATGGTCTTATACCAGTGATGGTGAACCTTTTAGAGACTGAGTGCCCAAATTGCAACCCAAAACCCATTTATTTATCGCTGGGTGCTGGGTGGGTGTGGCCAACTGGGTGGGTGTGACCACGGTGGTCACGGCTGACTGGGTGGGCATGGCCATGATGGTTGTGGCCACCTTAATGATGCTTGTGGGGAGGGATGCCTATGGGGGCCAGGCAGGGTTGGGGAAGATCCAGGGGGTCTCTGGTAGGTGGGGTGGTGGGCTGTAGGCTCGTCCTGCAGGGTGAGGCAAGGTAAGGCAGGGTGGGTGTGCCAATTGCCGTGGGGCAAGGCAAGGTGAGGCAGGGGCCAGAGCAGCTACTGCCTGACACCAGTGCCCCCCACACACAGAGGCCAGTGAGCGCATGGGGGCAATGGTGTCCATCAGCAGCCACAGCCTGCTGACTGTCCTGCATCATGGCAGCCCCATTGGTGTGGGTGGAGACGGCCCCGGGACGGCCGGAAAGGAGCCCTCACCTGGTGCGGGCCCTGTCTACATGGTGGTGCTGATGGGGGCGGCAGCTGCTGCTCCTGCTGCTGCTCCCAGCCCCTTGACCAGCCAACCACACAGGGAAGCAGGAGGTGGTGGCAGTGATCCCTGCATCACCAAGCCTGGCTGGCAGCAGAGCTGGAAGCGAAGCTGTGCCACCCATATTCATGCTGGTGGAGGCAGCAGTGGAGGAAGGTGAGCTGTGGTGCACACCTAGTCCTCCCTGCTGCCACCTCACATCATCCTGCACACATGCCCCAGAGGCGCACACAACACCATGTGGGGCAGCAGTGGTGAAGGGTGGGTGCATGCCAGATCCCACTTTTCCCACTGCTGGTCAGCATAGCTTTGCTTTTGGAACTACTGCCTGATACCATTGGCCCCTGCACACAGAGGCGAGTGAGCCCATGGGGGCAAACGGTGCCCATCAGCAGCCACAGCATGCTGGCTGTCCTCCATAATGGTGAACTGGCCATGGACCCCCATCAGCACGGGCGGAATCGGCCATGGGGCAACCAAAAGGAAGCCCTTTTCCGGCCTGGGCCTATCCACTCCATGGCTCTATACTCAAGCATTATATATTTTAAAAAAAGAATAAAGAACCCATTTTCAAACCAATTTATAATCACAAATCAATGCATTGCAAGTTTCTTTAAATTACATGTATCAAACTAACAAAAAATCCATCCTAAGTCCAATTAACTTAATACATTTAAGTCACTCTCTCCAACTTGTCTTCAAAAATAAAATCTTTTTGTTTTTTGGAATGCAGAATGTAGAATATATTTAAAACAAATTTGTCAATATTGTCAATTTCCATTTTGATTTTGAAATAGAGACTCTAAGCATTTTCTCTTAAAGATTATGCAACTCTTTTTTTCCCAGTCACACTAGAAGACTTGTAATCAAACTATCTTCACACTATTATCATCAAATTTATATTCTTAAATTATGGTTAATGTAGGAAATGATCAGACTGAGCCAGAGGGCGGGGTCAAATGTGTCATTAGTTTGGAGTCACTCCATTCTCACCAAGAGACATAAGTCCACCCCCCCCCTCCTGAATTCTGTTAACTCTTGTCTAGCACCAATTTGCCTTGACAATTAGTAAATCAGATTCTAGTGTATAGGTAGCATAGTATAAACTTGTACTATTTTTGAACTCTATCTTGGGTCCTTATTTCTTGTAGTGTCAGTTAAATCCTTAGTGCTATAGAATACTTGTACAGTAATCCCAGTGGTTTGATAAATTTCTGAACTTAGTTATGTCATCTTTCTTTCAGTTACTTGATTATTGTTCCTCTTGTTTCTTCTTTGTGACATCCTTAGAACATAGTTGATCCATAATGTGAATTGTTTTGTTTAAATACTTTTCCAAAATAATTTATGTAGCCCCTATTTGGCTTAAGTACCTTCTTTGTTGCTTTATCTTTTCTTCTTTAGGTCCCTCTTACAGTCAAAGAATATTTTTTTAAAATAAAAAGCTTTTTATAAATCAGCTGATATCAGAATCCAATCTCCCACAATAAACAAATCAAAAAATTCAAATTATAAATTCAAATAGCAAACAAAGGTGGCAAATTCATAAAAATGATGGAATAAAACCACAGCTTTTTAAATCCTTATGTTTCTTCCTCAAAATAAGAAATAAAATGTACCCCACACTTTTTATTTTAGCTCACCTCTGGCAACCCTCCTCCTCCTCATTCAACAATAATGATGTCCCCAAAATGGTGCAGCTCTTCAAAAATGAGTAATTGGCTATGACTGGGGAAAAAAACCCCCTGTTTTGGCTTAGTGAAAATAAATAAAGTGTTTGAGAAGTAAAAGGTACAACTTATTATCCATTTGAAATATAAGATTTCAAAAACAGAGTGATTGCAATTTTCACCTAAGCTAAAAGACTCACATGGCTGTTTTGAAGTGTTGTTCCAGAGTCTATCTTGCAGATTCTGGGACTCTCCCTAACCCAGGACAGTCATATAAACTTTTAACAATTTTTAAACTTCTTTTTCAATTTTCAATTTCTTTTTTCAATTGATTAAAAATTCTTTTTTCAATTTTTAAAATTGTTTTATTTTTTTCATTTTCTTTTTTCAATTAAAATTGAAAGATGGTTTACCTATTTCAGACATGTCAAACACAAGGCCCGGGGGCCGCATTGGGCCCGCGAAGTGGTTTCATGAGGCCCGCGAAGCCATCCTGGAAACAGTGAGGGAACAGCCCCCACTGCCTTGGCCCTGGCCCAGAGACCCTCCTTCTGCCAGAGACCCTCAGATCTGTCCCACTCCTGCCCAGGCCCCCATAGGCACCCTTGATGCCAACGATTTAGAGCTGGCCACGCCCACCCAGTAGGCCATACGCACTCTAGCCACGCCCAACCAGTAGGCCACGTGCACCCAAGCCACACCCACCCGGCCCCCTGAGGGCAACCGCAATGCTGATGCGGCCCTCAATGAAATTGAGTCTGACACCCCTGATCTATTTTAATTCTTTAGGAATTTTTAAATTTTTAATCTAAGAGAAAAAAAATAAAATCACAGCAAAACAGACAGACACTTCAAAACAGGGCAGAGTGACAAATTTTCAAGGCAGAGAATAGAAGGCTAAGAACTTCTATAAACTATTGTAAATTCACATTTCACAACAGGGAAAATATTTCATTTTTACAAGTTTTTAATCTTTTAGCAAACTAAAAAAAAGTCATGGAAAAACAGACTTGACGTTATAGTGATTTGCAACATATGTCATATGTTTGAGCTTGTGCTGAAGAGCCAAACTATGAATGTATCAGATGTAAATTATATGTATTACTGGAGGAAAAAGTAAAGGGTTTAGAGGCAATTCTAGCCACTCTAAATGAACAAAACGAGAAACCCCAACCTAAGCAAGAAGACTGAACCAAAATTAAACACAATACTGAGCAAACTGCTTTCAAAAAAATAACCTATATATACGAATCTAAAGAAGAAAACTGATACACCCACACTGAACACAGTAGGGAACAAACAGCTTCCATAAAAATGGCTCTATATATGAACCAAAAGTGGAAGAACAACAGAAATATAACTTTAAAAAAAAAAATAGTAAAACCCCCTACTATCTACCTAGCCCAGGGGTCGGCAACCTGAAAAAGCAAAAGAGCCACTGGGAACCAGTTCCATCACACATAAAAAAAAGTGGGAGCCGCGCGCATCCACACACATGCATGCGCATAAAACAAAATGTTTTGCGCATGTGCAAAATATTTTGTTTTTTGCGCATGCACGTGCGTGGATACACATGCACGGTTCTACTTTTTTTTATGTGGACGCACCTGCATGCCAGCGGCGATGGGTCTCCCTGGTGATGGGCGCTGGGTTGCGGCGCCGCCTTCAGCCCGGGCGCCGCCGGAGCCACCCCCGGGACCTCCAAACTGCCACCCGAACACCCATTTGGAGACCTGCTGGTGCCAGTTTAGAAAGCTGCCGCAGCCATGGCAGCTTTCTAAACCGGCACCAGCAGGTCTCCAAACCGCACCTCTACCCGAACACCCGCTTGGAGATCTGCTGGTGCCAGTTTAGAAAGCTGCCACGGCCTGTTTACAGAGCTACTGAAGGCGGTAGCTCTGTAAATGGGCCGCAGCAGCTTTCCAAACCGGCACCAGCAGGTCTCCAAATGGGTACCGCCGCTGCCCGTTCCGAGAGGTGCGCACGCAGCTCTCCAAACCTTTGGAGTGGTGTGCGTGCTCCTCCTCCTATTCGGAGTGGTGCGCGTGCACCTCTGCCCGTTCTGAGAGGTGCGCGCGCAGCTCTCCAAACCTTTGGAGTGGTGCGCGCGCACCTCCTCCCGTTCAGAGTGATGCGTGCACACCTCCGCCCGTTCGGAGAGGTGCGTGCGCACTGGGTGACCGGTAGCCGCAGGAGACGGCTTAAAGAGCCGCATGTGGCTCCAGAGCCGCTGACCTATGACCTAGCCCATTCCAGTGAAGCCCTTCTTTAACGGAACACTCACTTTCATAGCCTCCCCCGGAAGAAAATATGCAGACACTTACAAAAGAGCAGTTATCAATATTTTGTAGAAAAAGAAAAAGAAAAAGAAAAAAAGAGGCATAACTTAGCCTTCCTTTGACAGGAAGAAAAGTATCTCTGACTTCCCTAGGGAAAAAAAGGTGATTGATACAAACTCCCCCACAGTTAAATGTTTTAAAAGTTTTCTAAGGCAGAAGAAACCTCCCTGGAGAAAAGGGAAGTTCTGAAAATTAACCCTTTTGCTACCCTGGACAGTTTGCTGCTCTCAGAAAGCTTCTGGAAGAAGAAGATGAAGCTATCTGGGAGCTGGGCAACAAGATACAAATTTACTGTGGAGGAGTCAGCTGTTTTAATATGGACAAAAAAATATGTCTCCACTTCTTAGACACTAGTTTCTGCATATTTACCTCTTCTGCTTAAAAGAGGCTTCCTCTGGCTGCAGCCTGCCTTTTCCTTTTTCGAGGAATCATCATTTCTGTAGCTTTGAGATTTCAATATGGCAAGGGGATGTTCTTGAATATCCGAGCTAAACTAAAGAAGCTGGTGAACATGGTGGATTTTATTTTGAAACCTTGGATTTAAAAAACTCTTGGAGAACTACTTATCTAACAGACTCTACTGAACTATTTCTTATCTTTAAATCAAAGCTTCCTTGAATGGCATTTTGTTTTGGCTGGAAGGAGGGGGAGAAAGAGTTTTGATTTCATTTCCCACAGCTGTTTGCTCTAAGGTAAAGGTAAAGGTTCCCCCGCACATGCGTGCTAGTCGTTTCCGACTCTAGGGGCCGGTACTCATCTCCGTTTCAAAGCCAAAGAGCTAGCGTTTGTCCGAAGACATCTCCGTGGTCATGTGGCCGGCATGACTAGACGCCAAAGGTGCACGGAACACTGTTACCTTCCCACCATAGTGGTCCCTATTTTTCTACTTGCATTTTTACATGCTTTCGAACTGCTAGGTTGGCAGAAGCTGGGACGAGTAACAGGCGCTCACTCTGTTTCTCACAGCTGTTTGCTCTAGTAGAAGCCAAAGAGAAACTCTTATTGTAGTGGCACTGTTTTTATTTTTTTATTTTTTTTAATTTTTAATCCCATTTATATCCCGCCCTTCTCCGAAGACTCAGGGCGGCTTACAATCTAAGCACAAATCAAATGTTTGACCACATGATGGAGCTGTAGACAGTAGAATTGTGATTTCACTTTTAAAATGCCCTTGGTGGCATTATTTAGAATAAAACCTAAATTAATTATAGTTTGAAGAGATGGCTACCTGCAAAAGAACAGAGAAGATACTGGGAGATGTAGAATCTTTTAAATCTTTTCTGGATGAATGTATAGCCAAAACACATGAAGCTATACAGGCAATTGGATCTAAGTTTGAATTAACAATTGATATGTTAGTAAAGGAACTTTGTGATGAGATACAAGGTTTGAGAGGAGATATTGAAGGTCAGGGTTGAATTTTTAGAACACAAAGTTAGTAAACAAGATAGTCTTCTAGAAACTGAAGTAAATGAGAGAATTCTCTTGGAAAGATTTCAATTATGATTCAGAGCAAGGATGATTAAAGCTTTAGCTGCGTTAATTGTGAGGAAAAAAAGGCTCAACCTGGATATAGACAAGGCATATCGATTGAATTCAAGATTTGCTGCTATGAGAAAATTGCCAAGGATGCTTTGGTTCACTTTGTAAGAAAAACAAAGCGAAATTATGAATGGAAAATGTAGATAAAATTATTTTGAAGGAAATTCCCATAAGAATTTTGTGAAAAAGGAAAGCTTATTCTTTCCTTACAGGTATTCTGAAGATGAGAAAAATTCCCTTTCATTGGGATAAGCTTGAGGGGGTGACACTTACATACCATGAACAAAGATTTCGACTGAACTCCATAGATGAAGCCAAGGAGCAGACATAAATTTTTTCAGCAGACATAAATTAATTTCAGAACTAGGTGATGAAATGGAGATGGATAAGTCTTCAGAAGCAGGCCAGCTTCGAAAAATGGAAGAAGAGATGACTGAGGTGTCTATATAGGAATCTGATGTTTCATTTAAAGATAGAAAGTAAATTCATTACATGGAATATCAATGGGGCTAATGAGCCATCTATGTATAAAAAAATACTTAATCATTTGAGAAAATGCTGATATAATCTGTCTTCAAGAATCAAATATTAAAAAACAAGATGACAAATACCTAATAAATAAAAAACTAGGGGAACAATTTTTATCTGCCGAAGAAAAAAAGATATAAAAAGAGTGTTTTTATATATAAAACCCCAATTTAAACCTAGGCTACTTTTGTCAGATGAATATGGTAGATTTGTAATAGTGGAAATTGGATTTAATGGAATAAAATCAATAGTGATTGGTCTATATGTACCAAGTGAGGGAAAAAGCAATATCTTATGGACCAACTCTTGCCTTTTTCATATGAAAATTGACATGTAGGGGATTGGAATGGAGTCACTCTGCCACTTTGGGATAGAACATCTATTAAAGGGATCAAACCATCCCAGGGCAAGCTACCAAAGTCATTCTTTAAAATTATGGACAATTTAATGCTAATACACACATGGAGGTATTAAAATGGCTCTGCAAGAGAATGTACCTATTTTTCAGAAAAGCACAAATCTTTCTCAAGGATTGATATGATATGGACCTCTAAAAATTTAGTAAATAGAATTTTGAAAGTTGACATCCTTTTTAAACATTTTTGTGACCATAACCCAGTTGTTTTGGTTCTTAGAAAAAAGAGTTTAAGTTTTAGATGGAGATTGAATGAATCTATTTTGCAAAAAAAGACAAGTGTAAAGAACTGTAAAAAAGAAATTACATGAATATTTTGATAACAATTTAGGTAAAAGGACAGATCTAATGCTAGTAAGGAATGCTAGTAAGGCAGTTATGAGAAGGTACTTTATATAATACAATCAGTTAGAGAAGAAAATCCTTTGGAAAGGACCCAAAAGATACTCGATGCAATCAGACAGAAAGAAATTGATCTGCAAAAATCACCTACAGACCCTAAAATTCTGCACCAAATTAATTTACTATGCCAACAACTGTCTATGTCAGGGGTCAGCAACCTGAAACAATGAAAGAGCCACTCGGAACCGGTTCCCTGGGAGCTGCAAAAAATGTGTGTGCATGCATGCACATGCGCAGAACAGAGTTTGACTGAAGAGTGGAGCCTAAGGCGAGACATGCACCCACTCTGTCCCCTCCATTCTCATTCACTCACGTTTTGTTTGCAAAAGCTCTCTCGCTCTCTCATTCACTCACACTTTGCTCAAAAAAGCTTCCCTCTCCCTCTATTCTCTCACACTTCGCTTGAAAATGCTTCTCTCTCACTCTCATTCACTCGAAAGGCCAGCCACGGCGCCTCCATTGACTTCCATAGGGACACTTGGCAATGAAGGGGACAATTGAAACCGCTCCTGGTAGTGCTGCTATTGGTAGTTTTTCCACTTGCTGATTGGTTCCAATGAAACCGGAGAACCCCCAGATACCACTGCTGAGGGTGGAGGAGGCTGCCTGGGTTTGGCTGTAGCGGAAGCTGACGACAGTAGCGGTGGAGGTGGCAGTGAGAGAGACGCTGGAGGTCTGCCGCATCTTCGTCAGCCTCCGCCTCCCCGCAGAAACAAATACCCATGCTGGCCCAAGCGGCAGCAGCGGGCTGGGCAATCGCTCCGGGGGCGGCTGCTGCTGTTGAGACAGCCTAGTGTGCTCACCAAGAGACCCTGGAGGTGCTCCAGGCCTGGCGCGGGACCACTGCACTTGCCGTCTTTGGTGGCTATGGCAGCATTGCCTGCCTGCCGGGCATAAGAAACAGGAAAGTGGTGGTGGGGACGGCTGCTGTTGCAGCAGCCTTGTGCGCTTGGCAAGAGATGCTGGAGGTGCTTTGGCCAAAGCAGAAACTGACGAAAATAGCGGTGGAGGCAGCAGCGAGAGAGACGCTGGTGGTCTGCCGCATCTCTGTCAGCCTCCGCCTCCCCTGCAGAAACAAATTCCCGTGATGGCCCCCATAGCATGAAGAGGAGACAAAGGCAGCAGCTCCGCCAGCCTCCACCGCCCCCTTCTTTCAGCCTCTTCCTTCGGGCCAGGCAGTGGAGAGAAGGGCGCGGCGGAGGCTGGCGGAGCTGCTGCCTTTGCCTCCTTTTCGTCTGGGCCAGGCACCAGAGAAAAAGTGGGCGGCAAAGGCGATGTCACGGCAGAATCTGGAGACTGCAGGTGCTGCATTGCCATGAGGGAGGGTAGGGGTAAACGGTGTCCCCTCCGACAGGGTGAAGTGAGAGGAAATGCTGCCTCTGGTGCTGCCAAGCCCCAGGCAGGCGGAACCGCATGCGGTGGCGCGGACTTCTCCAGGTCCCTGCACAAATGGCGACGGGGGAAGCATGCCAATGGCTTGGATTTGTTGCCAAGATCAGCAGACCTTGCAGGCACCGTGGTGGAATCTCTTGGAAGATTCGCTGCCCATGGGATGGTCAAAAGGTGGGGGCCAACAGGGGAAGCTTCTGAGACCCCCGGTGGACTCCCCCTCCTGGGCTAGCAGAGGTGGCAGTGGAGCAGGGCAAGAGGAGACCTGCCGGGCAGGGAAGAGGAAGGCCTTGGGTACCCCGAGACTGGCTGCCCCCACCCATGCAGCAGGTAGAAAAAAGGCCCACTCACCTTTCTGGTCCTCCCGTCTCTTCCTCCGCTGCAGCCATGTGCAGTCAGAAGAAGCAAAGAGGTTTGTGGGCAGTCCCACAAACCAAAGAAGTTCAATCAATCAATTCAAACTTCGCGAGGGTTTTTTTTTTGTGAGAAGTTTGAATTGATTGATTGAACTTTTTTAGTCCCACTTTTTTTTGGGAACTGCATATGGTGGAGGAGGACTGGGAGCTGCAGGATTCAGCTTAAAGAGCCGCATGCGGCTCTGGAACCACAGGTTGCCTACCTGTGTTCTATGTTAACAGTCCAAGAAATAGAAACAAAATTGAGTTATGTGAAGCAAAGAAATTTTGAGTTTGTAAATCAGGGAGATGATTGGCATATAGATTAAGAAAGGAGAGAGAAAAGAGAATGATTGAAAAAAATGTGAAGGTAATAAAGTAATAACTGATAACCAGATTAAAAAAATCTTTTCACAATTTTTATTTTAATTTGTATAGGATGCAGGAGTTAAATAGGTCAAAAATAGATGAATATTTGCTTAGACAAAATTTGCTAAAACTTTCACAGGCTCAGAGACAATTTATGAATGACCTAATAACTACCTTTGAAATATCAGAACCTATAAGAAAAACAATATCAGGCCAAGCTCATGGCCCCGATGGACTTAAAAATCAATATTATAAATGTTTTGAAGATGAACTTCTTCAGCCATTAAATGATATAATGAATGTTATATTATGGAGGTGGGGAATACCCCCAACATGGTCAGAAGCTAATATTGTATTACTTCTGAAGGAGGGCCAGAATGCCACGATGATAAAGAATTACAGACTACAGACTATAAACTATTTGCTGCAATTTTGGCAGAAAGACTGAAAAACAGTTTTACAGTTTCGATTTTTGCATCTGTACCACATGGCCATGCGAGAGTGGACCTCCGCTCCCCATGGCTAGTTTCTTCCTGCTTGGGGGACCCTAGATGGGTCCAAAGTTGCCCCAGAGAGGTGACTGTGAAGGAGGGGTGCCCCATCGATCACGAAGCAATGGCAATCACTTTATTTGATTCAAGGAAAGCCCTCTGAACCCAATAGGAAAAAAGCTAGTGGGAGATCAGTGTCTAGCCCAAGCTGCTTGCAGCCAAAGTCCCAGAGCACGAACTTAAACATCAGTGAACAGCGTGCTTGGAATAGGTGGGAGCAGGGCTTTTTTTCCTCATAGAACACTCAGAACAGCATTCCGGCACCTTTTTTTTTGCAAAAACAAAAACAAAAACAAAACCTTCCTCTATTGGCTTTCCTAAGCCTATTGCAGGGCTAGGCAATCTTGGCTCTTTTTTATGACTCATGGAGTTCAACTCACAGAATTCCTGAGCCAGCCATGCTGAGGGGAAAGGGAGAGGTTTCCAAGCTGAGCCATGCTGGCTAAGGAATTCTGGGAGTTGACGTCCTTGAGTCATAAAAGAGCCTGCACTAGAGAAGGACATTAAAATTATTTACAAGGTTACTTTTTTAGGAACTAAACCTTTAGAATCTAAACAGCTAATTCAAAAAAGCCAACAGGAAAGAACCTCACATTTTTCCTCTGCTTCTGTCTTTTGGAAGGTAAAATTAGATAACAAAATAATCTATTTCCTATGTTAACATCTCTGCAATGAAATCAATTAAAGGTAACAGGAAATAAATGAGAAATATTTTTCTCAATGTAATATGTCTAATTTAGCTGATGCAAGAAAAAAATAGTATCCTTTGTACATACCCTATTACAACTAAACCACTTTAAACAATTCTTAAGAATGAAATATTCTTAATTTGGACTTTACTTTTACTGTTTGGACTGTTGTGTGTTTTGAAAAATAGATTATTTAGAATCTAGTTATGTTGCACTTCAGTCTTTAAATAATTAATCTAGCAAAAAAGAGGCGGTGGTAAGGCCCCTCCTCAAGAAACCTGCATTGGATCCAGCTATTTTAAATAAATTTCATCCTGTCTCCAACCTTCGCTTTCTTGCAAAGATTGTTTAGACCATGGTGGCATGGCAGCTCCCTTTGATCCTGGAGAAAACTTAGTATCTGGATCCGTACCAATTGGGTTTCAGGCCCGGGTATAGCACGGAAACGGCATTGGTCGCGCTGGTGAATGATCTCTGGCGGGCCCGAGATAGGGGTTATTCCTCTGTCCTGGTCCTATTAGATCTCTCAGCAGCTTTTGATACCATCAACCACGGTATCTTGCTGCGTCATCTTGAGGGGTTGGGAGTGGGAGGCACCATTTTGTGGTGGTTCTCCTCCTACCTCTTGGGCCGTTCGCAGACGGTGTTGGCAGGGGGGCAGAGGTCAACCCCTAGGCCCCTTAGCTGTGGGGTGCCTCAGGGGTCGGTACTCTCACCTCTCCTGTTCAACATCTATATGAGGCCACTGGGTGAAATCATCCATGGCTTCGGGGTGAGGTATCATCAATATGCTGATGATACCCAGCTTTTCATCTCCACCCCGAACCAACCCAGTGATGCCCTAGATGTGATGTCCCGTTGCCTGGAAGCAGTACAGATTTGGATGGGAAAGAACAGGCTCTGGCTCAACCTAGCCAAGACTGAGTGGCTTTATGTACCGGCATCTTGTTTAGTCCAAGAGTTTCCATCTTTGGTTATAGGAGGAGAGATGTTACCTCCCGTTGATAGAGCACGCAACCTAGGCGTCCTCCTGGATTTACGACTCAATTTTGAAGATCATATTGGAGTCGTGGCTAGGAGGGCATTTGCCCAGGTTCACCTGGTACACCAGTTGCGCCCTTTCTTACGTACAGTCACCCACACACTCATTACCTCCTGTATAGATTATTGCAATGATCTCTACATGGGGCTGCCCTTAAAGACCACCTGGAGGCTTCAGCTGGTTCAGAGTGCAGCCACGCGGGTAATGATGGGAGCACCCCGATACTCCCATATTACACCCCTCCTGTGTGAGCTGCATTGGTTATCGGTTGTCCACCGGGTGAGATTTAAGGTGCTGGTACTTACCTTTAAAGCCCTACATGGCTTAGGCCTGGGATACTTGTAGGACCATCTGCTGCCAGGAACGACTTCCCATCGCCCAGTACGCTCACACAGAGAAGGCCTCCTCAGGGTACCGTCGGCTAGACAATGTCGGCTGGCGACCCCCAGGGGGAGAGCCTTCTCTGTGGGAGCGCCAACCCTATGGAACCAGCTCCCCCCTGACCTTCGGATGACCCCAGATCTCCAGTCCTTTCGCTGCAGCCTCAAAATACTCCTTTTCCACCTGGCTGACCTGGACTGACAGGGATTTTAATTTATGTTTTTAATTTTTAACTCTAATTTTTAATTTATTTTAATTTAAATTTAAATTTATTCTACAGGGGCCATTAATTTAATTTTTATTTTAACTTCTGTATTATTGTATGTTATTGTTGTTAGCCGCCCTGAGTCCTTCGGGAGATAGGGCAGCATATAAGTCCCAAAAATAAATAAATAAATAAATAAATAAATAAATAAATAAATAAATAAATAAATAAACAAACAAACAAACAAACAAACAAACAAACATAACAATATATGATTTTTTCCATGGTGAGCTTAACATCGATAACAACATATATTAAAAAGGCTAAAATAATTTCTGGTGGTATTATCTGTACATTAAAATTTTGTTTAGTCACAATCTTTCACTTTTCATATTCTGGACAAGCAGTGGTCATATATTCTAGCAAAAGATGTTGCATATATGCATAAGCGTAGTCAGTAGCATATGCCTTTTTAAAAACATCAAACAAGCAAAGAAACAAAAATAAGTCCAAAATATCTGTATTACATCCAGAAATGCCAACTTTGCAACCAATATTTCTCATCTATAATTATGGCACCCGAAGGATACCTGCATACATGCAAATGCTTCTCTGGGATCAGTAACACAGCAGGGATTGCTTTTTCCTTCCAGTAAAAGGTAAAAGGTAAAGGTTCCCCCGCACATGCGTGCTAGTCGTTTCCATCTCTAGGGGCCAGTACTCATCTCCGTTTCAAAGCCGAAGAGCCAGCGCTTGTCTGAGGACGTCTCCGTGGTCATGTGGCCGGCATTGCTAGATCCCAAAGGCGCACGGAACACTGTTACCTTCCCACCATAGTGGTCCCTATTTTTCTACTTGCATTTTTTTTAATTGAAAATTTTTACAATACATTTTTAAAAACATAGACTCCCTCCCTCCCCCTCCCCCCCCCCCCACCCCCCTTTCCCCCCCCCCCCCGAGTTCCCAGAGCTGAATACAGGGTATAGACTTTACAAACTTAAACTAAAATATGCTAACAAACTAAAAAAAAAAAACATTAAATTCTATTGCACTTTAACTCCCCTAAAACATAACTAAATTACTAACAAATAGTAGATAACTAATAATACATCATATAAAACTAATACTTATTCAAATGATAAATGAAACTTTTTAGTCTCATATTTATTCTGAATATATTCGATCCATCTTCTCCATTCCACAATGTATCTCTGTTGCGTTTGTTCTTTCAAGTATGCTGAAATCTTTGCCATTTCTGCCAGGTTTGAAACTTTCAGAGTCTGGAATGGTATCAAAAAAAGGTTGAAACAAATTGCATTTATGGGACAAATTGCATTTATCATTACTGGGTAGAATTTCTGTGATTAAGATGAAGGTTTTACCAAAGATGCACTTCCTCTTCCAAACATTACCAATATTTGCAACTGATACTCCATTTAAACAATTGCAGAGGGATATTAAGTTTATATGGCAGGGGAAAAAACCAAGAATTAGATATAAATTATTGCAAGATGCTAGGAAAGAGGAGGTTTAGGTTTACCTGATTTGAAATGGTATTTTGATGTTTGTTGTTTGGTATGGCTAAAAGAATGGGTGAACCTTCAGAATAAGAGGTTACTGGCTGTAGAAAGCCATGAATTAAGGTTTGGTTGGCATGGCTATCTGTGGCATGACAAAGTTAAAGTAAATGTTGATTTTAATAATCAGTTTACTGGGTGTACCATTTTAAGAGTTAGGAATAAATATAAAACAAGATTCTCTACGAAGGTGTCACTTTGGGTTTCCCCACAAGAAGCCTTTTTAAGATGGTGAAGAGGCCAAATTGGTGGACCTATGGTAAAATAATATCTTTTAATCTGGGTGAGCCTACCCTCAAATTCAAGGAGGAACTAGAATCAGAAGATCATGTTTGTCAATGGTTTAAAAGTAAAGGTTCCCCCGCACATGCGTGCTAGTCATTTCCAACTCTAGGGGCCGGTGCTCATGTCCGTTTCAAAGCCGAAGAGCCAGCGCTTGTCCGAGGACGTCTCCGTGGTCATATGACCAGCATGACTAGATGCCAAAGGCGCACGGAACACTGTTACCTTCCCACCATAGTGGTCCCTATTTTTCTACTTGCATTTTTACGTGCTTTCAAACTGCTAGGTTGGCAGAAGCTGGGACGAGTAACAGGCGCTCACTTCTGTTACGTGAAACTGGGGATTCGACCCGCCAAACTGCCGACCAAAGAGTTAAGTTAGATAAAAAGAATTATGGGTTTAATATTGTTAAAAATGAATTCGAAAGCCTACTGTGTGGTAGTGATGAACATAGTACTGCTAAAGTTTATAAAATGTTAATGAATTTAAATCTGGAAAATGAACAAGTAAAACGTGGGCAAGGAATTTTGGATATAATGAAATGCTTGAACAATGGGGAAATATGTGGAATAAAGGATTAAAATTTACATTAAATTATAATCTAAAAGAAAATTTTTACAAGATGACATACCATCAGTACTTAACACCAGACAAGTTATCAAAAATGCATAAAGGTATTGTCAGGATCCCTCAAATTATATTTGCCTTCAATTCCCTTATTTTTTCCTTTCCTGCCTTTGCCTATGTATTCATTTTTGGGGCCTACTATTCTGTTGGGGGAGGGATGCTTGCATGGGGGAAATAGTTGTTTTGCTTTGTTCTGTGTGGCATGCCCTCCCAAGGAACAGAAAGCGGATCCCAAATCAGAGCTGGTGGAAGCACTTGTGAAGCAAACTATGGAGTATGTGAGGCAGTCCTTTGATGAGCTGAAAGTCCAGCTGCGGGGACACTCAGGGTCAGAGGAGAAAGCTGATGGAGAGGAGCTAGTTGTGACTGAGGTGGCAGTGCCGGCTGCCCCCCTATAGCAGCCTCATAGTGAGCATGCCCTCCCTAAGGACCCAGCCCGTGAACTGATACCATTAAGGGGTGAAGTTTGATGGAAATCCCAAGTGATTGGGGTTCTTCTTTGTCCAAGTCTTCACCTACATGCAAGTATATGGCATGATGCTGCCAATGGATGAGGAGAAGGTCAGGGTAGTCACCCTGGCACTGGAGGATAGCACACCTGACTGGATGGTGACCCTGTACAACTGCAATGCCACCAAGCTGAGCAATTTCAACCGATTCATGGCAGCCCTCCAATGTTGGTTTGAAGACTGTCTTGCAGATCAGAAAGGCCACACCCACCTCAAATTGGTGAAGCAAGGGTGATGACCATTAGCTGAATACACAGAGGAATTCCGAGAGCTAGCCAGTCATGTAAACTGGCTAGAAGAAATCCTGGTGAGTAGTTTCCAGGATGGGCTCAACAAAGACCTGCACAACACCTGTGTGGACTGTCATACTCTAAGGCGATTGGTGTCTCTTGGCAGAAGAGGTGGAAATAGATCAACACAAATACCAGTACCACTTGGTAAGACCAGGAAATAGGCTGCAGGCAGAGAGGAGAGGAAAAGGAGCAAGAACCACACAAGCGTAACCCCGCTCCACTCCCTGGTTCAAATGCAGAAAAAAAGACAGTCAACTGACACAGCAAAATGCCAGAGAAAAGGGGAGACCATCAGCCGAGTGGAAGATCAACAAAAGCTGCACTGTGCCAAAAGGAGTCAGTACTGAGGACCATGGAGTTCATAGAGCTCTCCTGACCCCATGGGGTGGAGGGTCAAGCTCTGACACCACCGGACGATGACTCGGAAGCTGCAGAGAGCAACTGCGATGATGACCGCTTGGTAAGTGGGTTGATTGACCCAATAATGGTGCCCTTAGAACTGTCCATACTGGGCACTGGGAAGGAGTTAAAACTACCAGCTCTGCTGGACTCAGTTTGCACCTGCTGCCTAATCAGCCCAAAGCTAGTTGGGAAGATGGGGGCATCCCTCAAAAAATTGAAGATTTCCAGTGACTTGTGCCAACTCAGTGGGTACATTGCAGGGGGGATACTGGCCAGTTTTGCCACCAGATCCCTGAATGGGAAGCCACTAAGCACATTGATTTGCTAAGCACATTGATTTGTGCTTTAAATTGTAAGCTGCCGTGAGTCTTTGGAGAAGGGCGGGATATAAATGGGATCTAAAAAAAAAAAAGAGGCTTTAGTGTTTATTGTGGCCCCTGACATGGAGAGGCCACTGGTGCTGGGGCTAACGTGGTTAAAGGAATGGAACCCCATAGTCAATTGGAGGGAGGGAAGCCTGAAATTTTGAAGAGGGCCCCTCCCCTATCAAAGGATGAGAGTGGGAGGTGTGAACTACACTGCAAACTAGTGTCCGCCCTCTGTGAGCAGAAACTACAGAGCCTCCCTCCAGAATACTGGGACTTAGCAGAAGTGTTTAGTGAGCAGAGATTGGATGAGCTCATGCCCCACCAACCTACAGACTGTGCCACTGAAATTGTCCCAGAGCCGAAATTCCCAAAGTCAAAGTTGTATTCCATGACCTCTAGGGAGTTGGACGAAATTCACAAGTTCATTGACAAGAACTTGGCTCAGGGTTTCATTCAACCTGCCAGACCATGAGTGGCTGCCCCTGTCCTATTTAGGGAAAAGAAGGATCCATCTCTACATGGATTTCTACATGGATGGCGCCCGACCTTCGCTCCTTCCGACGTGACCTGAAGACCTACTTGTTTGAACAAGCCGGCTTGGCCGGACGGGGGATGGGTTGGGATTTTATCGTTGTTTTTTTAATATATCTATTTATTGTTTTAGCTTGGGCATTGTGTTTAATTCTTTTTTAACTTTTGTATTTTTGTATTTTTATATGTTTGCCCTGTTCACCGCCCTGAGTCCCTCGGGAGAAGGGCGGTATACAAATAAAATTAAATATAAATATATAAATATAAATTATAGGGGATTAAACACTATGTGCATGGAAAATGTGTACCCTGTTCCTCTAATGAGGGACATGCTAGCACATCTGTCAAAAGGAAAGATTTTCTCCAAACTAGACTCGGCTTATTATTAAATAAGAATAAGGAAGGGGGATGAATGGAAGACTGCTTTCAATTGCCCCCTGGGCTGTTTTCAGTTTAGGGTGATACCCTTAGGGCTGCAAGGGGGGGGGGCTGCTGTTTTCATGCAATTGATTAATGAGGTTCTTAATGAGCATCTGTACAAGGGGGGGTTGGTGTATCTTGATGACATCTTAATCTACACTGAAATCAAAGCAGAGCATGTCAAACTGGTTAGAGCAAGGTTAAACAAACTATGCTCTGCCAAGCTGTATGCCAAACTTTCAAAGTGTGAATTCCACAAAGATTGCATTGATTACTTGGGCAATTGCATCTCATGTGAGTGGGTGGAAATGGACCTAGAGAAAGTACAGGCCGTGCTAGCTTGGGTCCCCCCTCGTACCAGAAAGCAACTACAAAGCTTCCTGAGCTTTGCAAATTTCTACTGGCAATTTATCCTTTCCTTTGCACAGATTGTGCTCCCCATTACAAATCTGTTAAAGACAAAATGTGGGGGATAAGCCGAAACCCAGCCAACCACTGAGATGGACTGTGGAATGTCAGGTCACTTGAAAAGCTAAAGTGATTTTTCTCCACAAAGCTGGTACTGAAATACTCAGATCCAGAGGAGGCTTTTGTCATTCAAACTGATGCCAGTGACATGGCAGTAAGGCGTGGTACTCCTCCAGAAAAACAGGAAGGTCCAGCTACAACCCTGTGCTTACACATCCAAAAAAATTATCTGAAATTGAGCAAAGATGGCCAGCCTGGGAGAAGGAGTCCTATGCAATATGATGGTCTCTCTGAACTTGGAGACATTTCTTAGAAGGGAGTAAAATACCCTTCCAGATGTGGACTGATCATAAGAATTCTCAAGCATTGAAAACCCCTAGAAAACTGTCCCCAAAATTAGCATAGTGGGCTGAACACTTTCACCAATTCAACTTTTTTTTTCTGGCAGACACCCTATCTAGAATGCCACAATACAACAGTGTAAAGTCCAAAATAGTTAAACCATTGCTGCCCACAAAACAGTTGGCAGCACCAGTCACCACAGAGATGCAAACCAGAACCAGTATGCCACTAGACAAGATGATAGCCCATGAATTTAAGAAAGTGCTAGAAACTGATGAGTGGTTTTTGAACTGTAAAATCCTCTGTTTAATAAAAAAACAACCTGGCCTAGCTCAGAGATAAACTGTATGTTCCAGCAGCTCTAAGATTAAAGGTGATACAAACTGGCCACAACTTGAAGATAGCTGAGCACTTTGGGTTCATCAAAACACTTCTTAAGAGACATTAAAGAAGGACATTGAGAGCTATGTGGCAAGCTGCCCCACATATGCAGCAGCAAAGTGGCGGCAAAGAAAAGCATCTAGGATGCTTCAGCCTGTAGCAAGCTCTTCAGCACCCTGGAGAAAGATCGCTATGGATTTTATTGTGGAGCTTCCTGAAAGCATGGGAAATATGGTTATTTAGGTGGTTACTGACTTGTTCTCTAGGCAGGCCCATTTCATCCCATGCCCCCAAATCCCAACTTCTAGAATGCTGGCTAAAGTCTTTATACAACATATTTATCAATTTCATGGAACCCTGCAACATATAATCTCAGATGGGGGGATCCAGTTCACCTCCAAGTTCTGGAAAACTTTTCTGGACCTTTTGGGGTCTAATCAGGGGTTGTCATCTAGTCATCATCCTCAAACGAATGGTGGGACAGAGAGACTAAACTCTATTCCAGAACAATATCTTAGATGCTTTATCAACTATCAACAAGATAATTGG
Organism: Daboia siamensis; assembly: GCA_024449315.1. Lineage (NCBI taxonomy): Eukaryota > Metazoa > Chordata > Lepidosauria > Squamata > Viperidae > Daboia > Daboia siamensis. The sequence goes on from JAKJMR010015879.1 coordinate 58,060, forward strand.
ACTGATTTTTTGCCTTTTGCTGAGATTGCTTACAACAATACTGTGCATTTTAGTACAGGTTTCACCCCTTTCCAGGTTGCAAATAGGCAGACCTTTCTCCCTATGCCTGAATTGTCTACTAAGGAACCTGACATCCCTTCTCTGCACAGTGGATTAAACAATTGTAAAATAATTGGCTGATAGTTTGAAAGACACTGGATGATGCCAGAGCTACTTATAAGGTTCAGGCTGACAAAAAGAAAATGGAACATAAATCTTTTAAGTAAGAAATAAAGTATACCTTTCTATCAAATACTTACAGTCTTTACAGCCCTCTAAAAAATTGGGCCCTAAGTTTGTCGAACCTTTTCCTATTAAATGTATTATTAACCTAGTGACTTTCGAACTAGAGTTCCCTAAGAGCCTATGACAAATCCATCCTGTTTCCCACTGTAGTCTGTTCAAACTGGAGATTACGTCTAACCTTAGGCAACCTGCACCACAGGTGCTTTGTTGTTGTTAGTTGCGAAGTTGTGTCTGACCCATCGTGACCCCATGGACAACGTTTGTCCAGGCCTTCCTGTCCTCTACCATCTTCTGGAGTCCATTTAGGTTCATGCCTACTGCTTCAGTGACTCCATTCAGCCACGTCATTTCTTGTTGTCCCCTTCTTCTCTTGCCCTCAACCTTTCCCAGCTTTAGGCTCTTCTCCAGTGAGTCCTTCCTTCTCGTTAGGTGGCCAGAGTATTTGAGTTTCAACTTCAGGATCTGGTCTTCTAAAGAGCAGTCAGAGTTGATCTCCTGTAGGACTGACCTGTTTGATTGTCTTGCAGTCCAAGGGACTCGCAGGAATCTTCTCCATAGTTCAAAGGCCTCAATTCTTTGGCACTCAGCTTTTCTTATGATCCAAATTTCACAGCCATACATTGCAACTGGGAAGACCATAGCTTTGACTATACACACTTTTGTTGGCAGGGTGATGATTCTGCTTTTTAGTGTGCTGTCTAGATTTTCCATGGCTTTCCTCCCCAGGTGCAAGCACCTTTTAATTTCTTGGCTGCAGTCCCCATCTGCGGTGATCTTGGAGCCCAGGAAAATAAAATCTGTCACTACCTCCATTTCTTCCCCATCTATTTGCTAGGAATTGAGAGGGCCAGATGCCATGATCTTGGTTTTTGTAATGTTAAGTTTCAAGCCAACTTTTGTACTCTCCTTCTTTACCAGCAATAAGAGGCTCTTTAGTTCCTCTTCACTTTCTGCCATTAGAGTGGTATCATCTGCATATCTTAGGTTGTTGATATTTCTCCCGGCAATCTTAATTCCAACTTTTGATTCATCTAGCCCTGCCTTTCTCATGATGTGCTCTGCATATAAGTTAAACAGGCAGGGCGACAGTATACAGCCTTGCCAGAATCCTTTCCTAATTTTGAACCAATCAGTGGTTCCATGTCCAATTCTCACTGTTGCTTCTTGACCCGCATATAGTTTTCTCAAGAGACAAATAAGATGGTCTGGTACTCCCATCTCTTTAAGAACTTGCCACAGTTTGTTGTGATCCACACAATCAAATGCTTTAGCATAGTCAATGAAGCAGAAGTAGATGTTTTTCTGGAATTCCCTAGCTTTCTCCATGATTCAGTGTATGTTGGCAATTTCTAGTTCCTCTGCCTCTTCGAAATCCTGCTATACTTCTGGTAGTTCTTGATCCACATACTGCTGGAGTCTAGCTTGTAAGATTTTAAGCATAACTTTACTAGCATTTGAAATGAGTGCAATGGTGCGATAGTTTGAACATTCTTTGGCACTGCCTTTCTTTGGAATTGGAATGTAAACTGATCTTTTCCAATCCTGTGGCCACTGTTGAGTTTTCCAAATTTACTGACAAATTGAGTGTATCACTTTTACTGCACTGTCTTTTAAGATTTTGAATAGCTTAGCTGGAATACTGTCACCTCCACTAGCTTTGTTGTTGCTCAGCTTTTCTAAGGCCCACTTTACATTCTAGGATGTCTGGCTCGAGGTCAGTGACCACCTCATCGTGGTTATCAGGGACGTTAAGCTCATTCTTGTATAGTTCTTCTGTGTAATTTTGCCACCTCTTCTTAATCTCTTCTGCCTCTGTTAGGTTCCTGCCATTTTGGTCCTTTATCATCCCCATTTTTTCATGAAACATTCCCATCATCTCTCCAATTTTCTTGAAGAGATCTCTGGTCCTCCCTATTCTATTGTTTTCTTCTATTCCTTTGTACGGTTCATTTAAGAAGGTATTCTTATCTCTTCTAGCTATTCTCTGGAATTCTGCATTCAGTTGGGTGTATCTTTTTCTCCCTTGCCTTTTGCTTCCCTCCTTTCCTCAGCTATTTGCAAAGCTTCCTCAGACAGCCATTTTGCTTTCTTGCATTTCTTTTTCTTTGGGATGGTTTTAGTTGCTACCTCTTGTACAATGTGGCAAACCTCTGTCCATAATTCTTCAGGCACTCTGTTTATCAGATCTAATTCCTTAAATCTATTTGTCACCTCTACTGTATATTTGTCAGGGATATGATTTAGTTCATACCTGAGTGGCCTAGTGCTTTTCCCTACTTTCTTCAGTTTAAACCTAAATTTTACAAGGAGAAGCTCACAGTTTGAGCCACATTCAGTTCCTGGTCTTGTTTTTACTGACTGTATAGAGCTTCTCCATCTTTGGCTGCAGAGCACATAGTCAATCTGATTTCTGTGTTGACCATCTGGTGATGTCTATGTGCAGAGTCGTTTCTTGGGTTGTTGGAAAAGAGTGTTTTCTATGACCATCGTATTCTCTTGACAAAAATCTATCAGCCTGTGCCCTGCTTCATTTTGTACTCCAAGGCCAAACTTGCCTGTTATTCCAGTTATCTTTTGGCTTCCTACTTTAGCATTCCAATCCCCCATAACGATAAGGACATCATTTTTTGGTGTTAGATTTATAAGGTGCTGTAGGGCTTCATAGAACCGGTCCACTTCATTCTCTTCAGCATTGGTGGTTGAGGCATAGACTTGGACTACTGTGATATTGAATGGTTTGCCTTGGATTTGAACTGAGATCATTGTGTCATTTTGGGGATTGTATCCCAGTATTGCTTTTCCTACTCTTTTATTGACTATGAAGGCTACTCCATTTCTTCTGATGGATTCTTGCCCGCAGTAGCATACCTGATGGTCATTTGAATTGAATTCACCCATTCCTATCCAGTTTAGTTCACTGGTTCCTAAGATGTCGATGTTTAGTCTTGTCATCTCTTGTTTGACCACATCCAGCTTTCCTTGATTCATAGATATTACATTCCAGGTTCCTATGGAGAAAAAATCTTTACAGCATTAGACTTTCCTTTCACTACCAGATACATCCACAGCCGAGCGTCCTTTCGGCTTTGGCCCAGTCGCTTCATTCTTTCTGGCGCTACTAGTACTAGCCCTCTGCTCTTCCCCAGTAGCATATTGGACGCCTTCCAACCTGAGGGGCTTATCTTCCAGCATCATATCTTTTTGCCTTTTGTTACTGTCCATGGGGTTTTCATGGCAAAAATACTGGAGTGGGTTGCCATTTCCTTCTCCAGTGGATCACATTTTGTTAGAACTCTCTGCTATGACCTGTCTATCTTGGTAGGCCCTGCACAGCATAGCTTATAGCTTCATTGAATTACACAAGCCCCTTTGCCATGATAAGGCAGTAATCCATGAAGGGGAGGAATTGGGTATGTCTGGTCTAATGAAAAGAAAGGAGGAGTGGCATGATAGGACTGTTCTGGTATTTGAGGGTCTTCTACAAAGATGAAGGCAATCAAACTATTTTCAAAACACCAAAAGGGAAGACAGGAAACAAGGGTTGGAAACTAAGTATGGAAAGAGGCAACCTAGAATTAAGGAGAAATTTCCTAATGGTGAGAGTAATTAACCTATGGAATAGTTTGCCTTCAGAAGCTTTTGGTGCTCCATCACTGGAGGCTTTCAAAAAAAAAGACTGTACAACCCTTTGTCTGAAATAATATAGGGTGTCCTGCTTGAGCGGGCAGTCTACAGGAGGATGATTGAGAGCATCCTGTCATACAGCATCACAGTGGTTTGGAAGCATCACTGCTTCAGACATGAAGACAGTGCAGAGAGTGGTGAGGATGACTGAAAAGATCATTGGCAGTTCCTTCCCTCCCATCCAGGATATATCACAGAAGCATTGTTTGAGCAGGGTCCTTAAGATTGCCTGGGACACTACCCATCCTCCTCACAATCTGTTTTCCTTGTTACCTTCTAGGAGGAGGCTCCATGGTATCCGTAATAGAACATCCAGATTCAATCAGTTTCGTTCCATACAGTATAAACCTTGTGAACTCTCAAGCTTCCTCTTTCCATTATATATTCAAAATAGACAATGTTTAATATTTATATGTATATGTTGGGGTGTAGGTCTATACATATGTTGTATATAGTATGCATATGTTGTATATAGTATGTTTAGATGTGTGTCATGTATGCATTCACTTTGAGAGCAGGCAACTAAATTTCATTTTTGATGTGTGTCATGCCGATAGTAAAAAATGACAATAAAGGTCATCTCATCTCATTTCATTTCATTTCATTTCATTTCATCTCATCTCATCTCATCTCATCTCATCTCATCTCATCCCATCCCATCCCATCCCATCCCATCCCATCCCATCCCATCCCATCTCATCTCATCTCAAGACCTCCAAGTTTCTTTCCAACTCTATTATTCTATGTTCTATATTCTGAGTAAATTTGTAACACTTTACATGATAAGATTCAGAAGCTCCTTGAGAGCCGTTAGCATTGGACCTTATCTAACAAGATGGAGTTCAATGATGATAAAAGTAAGGTCCTGCATTTAGACAGGAAAAATGAAATGTGCAGGTGCATAATAGTCAGTACTTCGCTCAACAGTAGAACCTGTTAAGAGATGTAGATATCCTTTTGAGGAATCTAGGTATCCTAATAGACCACCACTTTGAGTCAGCAGTGTGTTGTAGCAGCCAAAGTAGCCAATGTGGACCTGAGCTCCATAGACAAGGAAAGGCATCATTCACAAGAAGTGATAGTAAAAGCTCTATATTGCATTAATAAGGCAACACATAACAATATACAAAAGATCCTGACGCTAGAAAGCAGAGAAGAGCAACAAAGATGATAAAGAGACTGGAGGTTAAATCATGATGAATGGCTAGGGAACTAGTAATGATTAGTCTAACAAAGAGAAGGATTAAGGGTAACATGATAGCTGTCACACCCATACTTGAAGGACTGACACAGGGAAGAGGGGATTGATTTATTCTCCAGAGCACCTGAGGGTAGTACAAGAAACAATGAATAGAAGCTTGCCAGAGAAAGATACAACCTGGAATCAAAAAGAAATTTTCTGACAGTGAATATTAATCAATGGAAAAGCTTGCTTCACAGAGTTGTGGTTGCTCCATTGCTGGAGTTTTGATTTCCGACTCTTTCCAACACACTAAAATACTAATTACAACCTCAATTTTTTATATTACTTATACTTCTTGTCAGTTGTATAATAGAATCCATGATTCTCTCATAGAATCATACTGCTTGAAAGGACCTTGGAGGTCTTCTATTCTAACCCATGCCCAGGTAGTGTTCTTATTTCATCCCAGACAAATGGTATCCAATTTCTTTTTGAAACAACAGTCCCCATTTCTCATATGACCTTGGGAAAATTAATTGCCCACTCCTCTGTAAAATGTAGATATATAAAAGATTTTGGACATTTATATTTTCCATGGGTTTTTTTGAAGCGTGTTTTTAAGGCTTTTCAAAATAATGACTTGATTTTTTTTGTGGTGATGTATATTGTATAGTTATTTTGAAATTTTCAAGTTAATACTAGTTTATAACTAGCCTTTTCATGAATAACCTTCAGCATTTTTTTTCTTCCAGTAAAGCTGTGATGGATCTATTTGTAGACTTGTGCAGCCAATACCACTTAAATCCAGCACATTATACTTTTGAGTTGCAGTCTTGGGATACCCAACAATCTTTGAGTTACAGGCCAAATACTTTGATAGGGACATTAGATGTACAGAAGATACTTCTAAAATTGAAGCTTCCTAAAGAAAAAAAAATCAAGCGGCCTCCACCAAAGATTCCTGAGGTAAAAGCATTTACTTATGATCTACTTCTTGAATTATGTCCAGAAATAGAGAAGGGGATAGTCATCTCACTATGCTGGATTATTTTAATATTGCTAATACAGACTTTTAATCCATCAAGTATCACAAGGATAGGCATTATTGGCCAAATACATAAGGATCTAGTGATTCCACTGTTCTGATTAAATTTACAGTTGGAGGTTCTTTTGAGTACATTTTTGAAAAAAATGTATGGTTGCTTTATGAATTACATTCAGTTTAACATCTTAAATAATTTGATGTTTTTAAATAAGCAGTATATGAATATTTATAATAAGTGAATGCATTTTTTTTTATTTTTTATTTTTTATTACATTTATATCCCGCCCTTCTCCGAAGACTCAGGGCGGCTTACAAGCTTAGCGGTAGCCTTCATTCTATGTATATGCCTGCTTGTTAGGGCTTTCACACACACCCCAAGCGGCATTATTACAAAGTCAGCTTATTGCCCCCAACAATCTTGGTCCTCATTTTACCTACCTCGGAAGGATGGAAGGCTGAGTCAACCTTGAGCCTGGTGGGACTTGAACCTGCACTAATTGCAGGCAGCTGGTGTTACTTAAGGAGGCATTAGCCCTCTGCTCCACCAAGGCATGAATTAACTAACTGAAGCAAACAAAAGCTTGTTGCTTGAACATCTAGGTCTGACTTAAAAGTGAAGAAACTAATTTCAGGGATGGATCATATGAAATGTATAGAATAGTATAGGTAGTTCTTTGTTAACAACCACTTGTCCAGCAAATGTTCAAGTTACAATGGCATTGAGTAGTAGTTTCGATTCCTCAAAATTCTGGCTGTCTCAGCATCCCCACAGTCACATGATCATAATTTGGGTGCTTGACAACTGGCTTACTCTTAGGACCATTGCAGTGTCCCATAATGATGATTGCAACCTTCCCTGCTGGCTTTCCATAAGCCAAATCAATCAATTCCCCTCTGTGCACCCTCCCTCAGGCCCTCTGGATTCCCACCACTACTCACTGGCCACCCATACACCCTTGCATACCCCTCTTGCATACCTTCAGCCTCACTGCTCCATGCCTTGTACATGCCTCTCCTACCACTCCTGCATTCTTGCTTACCCTCTCTGAGCTCTGCTGCTCTCACACTATGCCTCACTCATGCAACTCCTCAAACCTCCTCATGCTGTTTATGTGCTTCCCATGACCTGCACACCCTTCTCCCGGTTCAGTGTGCTTATGCCAAGTCCTACATCCCATGCATTTTGTTCATCCTCCCTGAGCTTCAATGCATTTGTGCCATGCCTCCCCATTAACTCACACACTCTTCTCAGCCATTTGTACTCCGTTCCTGGCCAAAGAAATTCTCCATGGTTCTAATATGCAGGTTTTGAAACTATTTATGAAGAAAGATTCAGGGAATCAAGAGACCTTATAGCGTGCATGCTTGTTTTCTAAGACAACTAAATCTGGTATTTTAGTAAATGTCATTTCTCTTCAGTTACCTTTCTCTTCATTATATTTTTCACCATATGTATGAATATTGCACTTATGATTTCTGTTTATGCATATATCTATGCAGTTATAGCATTAACATGAAATGAATGTACAGTGTACATTTATTTTGTAGTTTTCTCATCCAGTTTAAATGATCTATTTTAATTCTATTTGAATTATATTAATGAAGTATTGTGTTTAGACATTTTGGTGTTTTCAAATTGTTTTTTCCTAGAAAACTGTGAGACTGGTAGTAAATTATTTGAAGACACAAAAGACAGTAGTTCGAGTGAATCCTGAAGTTCCTCTTGAGAATATAATCCCAATCATTTGCGAAAAGTGTGAAGTTAGTCAGGAATGCATTGTTCTCTCAAGAAATACTTTCACTGGAGAAAAACTGGAATTGACAAAATCACTGAATGATCTAGGGATAAAGGAGCTTTATGCCTGGAGCAAGAAAAAAGGTAAGTCACGGTCTATGTTAAATTATTATAGGAAGCTACTGTATGTATTAATACTTATAAATGGGGATGTCCATTTTGGAGGTGGCTAGTAGATCAGTAGATTTTATTATTCTAATAAATTCAAACTTAAAAACCATATACCAGCTGAGCAGTGGTCTTTGCTTTGAAAATGTTAATTGCTGCTGCAACATAATATCTGCCAGGTCTTACAGAATTTGGTTCATTAGCACTTCTTTTAAGTTTTCCATTTTATATTGAATTTGACTTTTTTACATTCCAGAAGTCTAAAAAAATGCCAAGGCATTTACATAATTGTAACTTGTTCACAGTTAATTTTAACTTATAAATATCTGAACTGGTAAAAAAATTCAGCTAGTTTTGTTTTATGATAACAATCCCTGTCACAGTAATCTGTCATAAAATATAGTGAGAAACAAAAACTTCTTGTTGGTGCCAGTGACATAACAGTTATATCATCAAGACATAGAACAGACATCAAAAGCTTATTAATTAATTTCAAGGTGAAATTGGTAAGCATTTTGAATTGAATTGATATAACATTACTCAATAACTAAATAAATTGAATCAGCTACATTAATAGGAGCAGCAACAAGTATTTATACAAATGTTTTCAGCTGTATTCTACAATGTGTTTAAAATCAGTGAAAATATGTATAACACTTTATATAAAACAATAGTGCTAAATAAAATAATATATTGTTGAGGCAGTTACTGATCAAACTCTATTAATCTTTATGAAATTTGTTAGAATCCTAAAACAACTTGGATCCTTTTCTGCCCTTTATTTGTCCATTTAAGCATTTTACCTCTGAAGTAGTTATTTGGATCTATGATGGATAATGTTTCTATGTTCCTATAAGTGCAGAAGTATTGAGGATGGGGTGTGAAGGCCAGTAGCTGGAACTCAACCATCCAAGAAATAAAACGGAGTAATCTTTGCCCACCCCTTCTTCTTGATCCACTAATCATTCTTAGCATCAGTGACTTCTTCAATGAATTTGCATGCATGACATGGCCAATCAGATATAGTCTTGTGAGTTTAGCTTCTAGTGATGTTTCTAGTTTTATATGATTCAGCATCTCTCTTGGTTGTTCTGGCTGTCCATGGTATACACAACAATTTATGCCAGTAACACAGTTCAAAGGCATCAATTCTTCTTTGATCACGTGTCATGGTTCCTATTGATGATCCCAACAAAATGAGCATAGATAAGACATTCCAATCTCTAATGCAAAACTTTATTTAATACAGCATATCAGCACTGGTGAATTGAAAGCCAGCTCTAATTAGAAAGGTGCCAAAATCTATAAGTTAAAGCAAAGGACCTCCTCACCCTTTTGTCTGACAAGTACATTGTCCAATCAATTGGCTTGATGGCTCATTATCAGACTCCTGTGAGGCACTCACCCCTTCCTTTTCTCCCCCCATCCCGAGTCTGTAGGCAAGCTAGGAAGCAAAGATGGAGGGAATAGCAAAAAGGTCTTTTCGGAGTTTGACATCACCATTCTTAGAGTCCAATTCTCACACCCATATATCATTATAGGGAAGACTGTTGCTTTTAGCCTTCTATTTGTATTTATATCAATACCTCTGTTTTCTAGATTTTATTCCTGTTAACCATTGCAGCGTGTTCAATTTCAGGAGTACAACTGCCGTTGTGAACAATTTTTAATGCAAGGAAGATAAATTTTTGAACTAATTCATTTTCCTCCTTTTAATTTTAAACATATCATGTTCTTATGCAGCTGTTGTCATTATCTTTGTTTTCCTAAAATTAAGAATTAATTCTACATTTTTCACTCTCATCCTTGATTTTCCAGGTATTTTTCCCCAGGTCTTCCTTATTTTCAGATAATAATGTTATATCATCTGCATACCTCAAATTATTTATTGTTCTTTCTCCAATTTTCACTCCCAACTCAGGCAGTTCTAGGTCTAATTTCCGCTTTATCATTTCAGCATACAGATTGAATTAAAATGGTGATAAAATACATCTCTGTCCAACTAACACCTTACTGATCCTGAACCAATCTGTGTCACATAGAGTGTTCTCACTGTTGCCTCTTGATCAGTGTACAGTGATTTGATAAATCTAATCAGGTGGGTTGGAATAACAAGTTCATGCAAACATGGTTTATTGTGTTCTACATAATCAAAAGCTTTTCTAAAACAAATAAAACATGCATATAGATCCTTTAGATCAGTCATGTCAAACTTGCGATGTCACATGACATTGTGCAATGTATCGGGACTTTTTCTCTATTGCTGGCAATGGGGTGGGTGTGGTTTCAGTGTGATGCATCTGGCCTGTGGGCCAGCAGTTTGACATGCCTGCTTTAGATATTCATGTGCTTTTTCCATAATCCATGTAATATTGGCAATGTGATCTTGAGTGCCATGCCCCCTTTTAATGCCAGCTTATACATCTCTTGGTCGATGACATTCTGTGGCCTCTGTTGAACAATATTTTAACAAATTCTTGCTTGCATGAGAAATCAGTACAATCGTGTGATATTTGGAGCAGTCTCTGGCATTGCCTTTCTTTACTAATAGGATAAAAAAGAGATTTTTTCAGTCTTGAGGCCTTTGACATATAGACCATATATCTTGACACAGGGGAGTGATGATACTAACTGGCACTGGTTTTAATAATCCCAAGGTATTCTATCAATATCTGGGGCTTTTTAATTTGTCAATTTCTCTGTGCCAATTCTACTTCTTTCAAGACGTATGGATATTTATTATTTGGGCTGTCATCATTGTCATCTTCAAGGTAAGTTAAACTGCTATAGAGTTGTTCTGTATATTATTTCTACCTGTTCTTGATCTTCTACTGGTCACTTAGTACATTCCTGTTGCAGTCTTTAACAGTTCCTTGCCATGCTAAAAAGTTGAATCGCATCATTTTCACTACAGCAAACATGATCTTAGTATGTCCATTCCTGTTAGCTTCTTCCAGATTTTAATAATGCTTTTCCCACTGCTTGTTTTTGTCTTTCCTGGTTTTATGCTGGAAAATTGTCATTGGCACATATACTGTAGCAAAAGTCACAACATTTTGAACCAAAATGCCAAACTAAATAAGAAGTCCAGAAGAATAGTAAAAAGGCCAAAACTTTACAAAAACACAGTGATCATTAGTCAAAGAATAATCAGAGCAGAAAACTATTTTCTAGCAATTTGTCTCAATTAAGAGAGTTTAAATACTCCATGCTGAGCCTATTCAGCTGAAGTTCATCAGTCTTGCAGCAGCATATCTGCTCTCTTTTCATAACCTACAGTATATCCTTCTGTGCCAGCCTTATGCAATCTACTTTTGTATTCTGAGGCTGTGATGTTTTAATTTGACCATAATCAAAATCTGAGCCATTTGGTCCAGGAGGCAGAATTCCTCTGGTAGAATGCTTTGGGAATGCTGGAATTGGTTCCATAATATTAAGGATACTACTCTTTGGATTTTTTGAAGTTTGCTTCTTATTGGTCTGAGGACATGATTGATACCATTTTTTCCTTCAGAGTGTGAAAGATACACTCTTGATATTTGCCAGGCCCTTGCCTTCCATATTTATCACATATTGGTCAATAGAATCTTATTAATGTTTGTTCAAGGAACTGAAATTGTGGTATCAATCACCTCATTGATCAACTGCTTTAGAGTGGAGCATGAGTTTTTTTCTTCTAAAAACTCAGCTCAGATATGTTTTATAGTACCCATTTAACTGAATCACTAATTAATGGTGTAAGAGCATAGTTACAAGAAAGGAACCTGTTCTTATTTTTATGAAATAAGGCTTTCCCAGTAAGATCTGGCCTACCCTATATTGTCTTTGAAGGAGGGAATACTTAAGGCTTTCACCTCACAAATGAGACAGGAGCCTGACAACATATCTTCTTAGAAATTGCCCCATACTCTGGAATAGGTACCTCCTAAGATATAAGATAGCTCCAACCATCTGGTCTTGTGCAAGATGCTTCAGCTCTTACTATTATTCAATATGTTTAGACATTGATGGTAGAAAGACTGTTTTTACTTTTTTGGGGTGTTAGTGGTATTTTTATAGTCTTAGAAAATAGGCAATATATTAAAATTATGTATAAGTAAATAAATCAATGTTAGCATAGTTTCATAGTGTTACTTTCCTGTGGTTGCAGTTCTTCCATCAAAAACTCTGTCTGAATCTTCTTTGAACTATAAAGGTATTGTAAAATGTACTTGGAGAGAAATTTCCTTTTTATTTTTGCATGTTTTTATTGTTAAGGTAAAAATTACCTTAGTAGAGGGCGAAGGACCGTGCTTCAGAGAATGCATGATGTGCATGAAGGAAGGAAATAAAACACGACGCATAATCTTACTAAACACCTTTTAATTACAAGAATATAAAAACTAAAATATATTATAAAGAGAGCTAGCTGACTACATCCTAACGTAACAGAAAGGAACAGCAAAGTGAAAGACAATAAAGAAATATCTGTGAGAAACTTTTTCTAGACATGCGCACAAAACAGTCTGACACCAAAACATAACTGGTCATATAGGATTCACTATGGTTATCAGATAAGTTATCACAACAGGTGCAGAGAGCAGGGGAAATGTACAGTTAGAAATGAACTTTTCTGATGAACAAAAAAAAAAACAACGTGCAGTGACATTCCCCTTCTTTCGTCAGCAAAGTGAAGACTCAAGTAAGGCACATCTTCTCACACAGATACTCATGCTGGGCTGTAGGAAGTGGTTTGTTCAGCATATCAGCAATTTGATCACATGTAATACTGTAATGTCACAAAATCTTGTTTAACCAGTTGCCTTATGTTTTGATATTGGATGTCAATGTGTCTGGACCTTGAACCTGTAAAACATGTTTCAGAAATATAAACCACAGATTCATTATCTTCCATCACAGTGATCGGTCGAATTGGATGTGTCCAGATATCTGTGACTAAAGCATCAAACCAGGTTAAAGAATTGCAGGCATCAGACACACAAGCATACTCAGCTTCTGTAGAGGAACAAGAAACAAAATTCTGTTTACGCACATGCCAGTAAACAGGACATCCATTTAAGAACATCATGTAACCTGAAGTACTTTTTCGTGACTTCTTATCACTTGCCCAATCTGAATCTGCATAACAACACAACTCTGCATAGTCAGTATGTGTTGGTTCCAACAACAACTTCAGGTCTTTGGTGTGTGTTTTTTTTTTAATTGAAAAGTTTTTCAATACATTTTATCTTTAACAAAACAATCCCTCCCCCTACCTCAATAACTTTTTAACACATGTCCAATGAAACTGTTTTAACTTGCCTACATGTCGTGATAAAAGATTAACACTAAGTGCAATGTCGGGTCTAGTCCAACTACTAATATATAACAGCGACCCAATGACTGAGCGATAGTGTTTGATCTTCGAACTCAGGACTTGGTTCATGTGCCAAATTGTGAAAATCGGTTTGCATGGGTATACTCACAGGCTTAGCATCCTCCATGTTGCAGTGATGTAACAGTTGTTCAATCTTCTCTTCTTGTGTGAGACTAAACCCCTTCTGAGTTTTGACAATTTGAACACCTAAATAAGTGTTAATACATCCTAAAGACTTCAATGTGAAAAACTTTTGTAAAGCTTTAGCAAAAACCTCACTCATCTGCTTATTTGGACCAATATAAACAATATCATCGACATAAACAAGAATTATCTCATACCTATTACCAGATCTTTTAGTAAACACGCATTCATCTGTTTCGGACTTAATAAAGCCCATTGAATTTAGTTTGTCAGAAAGACATAAGTACCACATTAAACCAGACTGTTTCAGACCATAAAGACTTTTGTGTAGAAACCAGGTATCCCCTTCTTGCTGTCGGAAACCTGGAGGACTTTCACGTAAATTTGTACATCAAGATCAGCGTGTAGATAAGCCGTTTCAACGTCGAACTGAAAAACTTCTAGGCCAAGGATAGTTGCAGTGGCTAAGGCGATTTTCACACTCTCAGTCCGCACTGTGGATGAGTATGTATTTGTATAGTCCTCAGGATAACGTTGAGCGAAACCCTGGGCTACGAGTCTGGCCTTGTACAACGACTCACCATTCGGCTTCTTTTTGATTCTGTAGACCCATCGAGTGCCAATAACTTTCTTGTTTGCTGGAAGGTTTGCAGGCGTAAACTCCAAGTGAGTTTCTTTAGACTGTCCATTTCAGCCTGCATTGCCTCAAACCATTTATCTTGTTCTGATTCAGGAAGATGTTTGCTCTGTGTGAACTTCTCAGGTGGAAGTGTAACATTACAAATCAAAGGTATAGGTGTTTTTGTTACTTGTCACGAATAACGTTTTGGAGGGATTCCCTTTGTGGTCCTCTTGGAATGTCTCGGACCAACCGTCCATTCTTCTTCCGTGTCATCCTCGTCTTCATCATTGTCACTAGCAGCAACATCGGCGACTTGCGAAGACGGAACAGTAGGTTGAAAAGAACTCGTGGAAGGAACATTATCTTGTGAATCTTGACCATCAGGTTGTGTGGCATCAGCAACATCATCTCTAGGAAAATAAACTCCAGGATCATTAGAATGAATCCTGGACCAGTCAGCATCTTTCTCAAAAGTAGTAGATTGTGAAACCACAATAACATGATGAGAGTCAATGTATTTGCTCCATTTTGAATTATCGTCAATACCCATAAATCTCATCTCTTTTGCTGCAGGACCCCCTTTCTTTCTTTGGGCTAAAGGAATATTGACCATAGCATAGGAACCAAAAACATGGTGATGTGAGAGATCAGGCTTGTGTCCATACAACATGAAATAAGGGGTCTGATTTATCACACTACTCCAAGTACGGTTGATGATATGGTTAGCATATTTGATAGCTTCACCCCAGTATGGAAGACCAAGGTTGGCGTCTTCAAGAAGGCAACGCATCATGGTTTGCAAAACCCCATTTCTGCGTTCTGCCACTCCATTCTCAGCTGGAGTATAAGGAGCAGATGTCTGATGTACTATCCCATTCTTACGCATCCAGTCCTGGAAACGCTGAGACATGAATTCAGCACCGCGATCACTCTGGATTCTGGCAATGTTGACCTCGAATTGGGTATAGATAAGACTAGCAAAGTCTTTAAAGATCTGAAAGGTCTCAGATTTTTCTTTCATAGGATATACATATCCATATCTAGAATAATTATCAACGATTGTCAAGAAATATCTTTTACCACCAAGTGTTGGTGCAAAAGGACCAACTATGTCAGTGTGTACCAAATCAAAAATGCGTGTTGACAGGCGTGTAGCGTGCTTTGGAATTGCTGCTGCCTTGGATTTGGCTTTCTTGCAGACAGCACAGTCCAAGAACACCTTACACCCCTTTAGATCCAAACCTCTTGCGAACTCTGGCATCTTCTTCAGAACACGGAAGCTGGCATGACCCAATCTTCTATGCCACTTATGGATACACCTGGAATGCAAAGGTTTGCCTGTTAGTGAATTCTCAACATAAGCATTTTTATTAGGAGCCCCAGGCTTGCGGTGAGCAACCTGTGTCTTTTTTGTATTTTTATTATCTTTAGGAACCTTTGGAGTAGCAACAGGATCTC
>JAKJMR010015879.1:73839-101782 GCA_024449315.1 Daboia siamensis
GAGAAAACCTAGACAAATGACTCTGACTAAGCAAATTACTACTAGCAGACGGAACGTAGTAAACATCTGGAATGAGAGCACCGAGCTCTTCAATATAAACAGTTCCTTTTCCCATGACCTGAACAGGATGATTTGAAAAAGAGTAAAGTTCACGAAGTTCAGGTTCAGGCTCGTGCAGCTCTGTGTACAGCTCTTTTCTGTAGGTAACATGTAATGCTGCTCCACTGTCCAAAGTCCAAAGAAGTCGTCTGTCATACTCTGGTTGAGGCTGTGGATCGTTGGACACAACCAATGTGACAAGTGAAGCTTGTGGATCACGCCTGGAACCACGACCACGACCTTGTCGTCCGCCTCTACCTCTGCCTCCTCTGGAATCTGTTCCTCTGGGCTGGTATGTGACGGGCGCTGGAACTCGTTGGGGACAATCCCGGGTGGCATGTCCCACACGATTGCAGATGTAGCATCTTGGCATCCTTGGAACGTAGGCCCTTCCACGGAAGGCACGCCTCACTGGAGCTCTTGATGCAAGTGGTTCCCTTAAATGTGGCGCAGCTTGCATAAGTGCCTCCTCTTCAGTTAAAATTCTGCATACATGATCTACTGTGCGTTGAGCAATAGGCACTTGATTGATCTTGGAAATGGCATCTTTCCACTCATAATTCAAAGAATTGATGATAATGCTGATCATTTGAAAATCATCAATAGGATAGCCTTTTTCACCCAGTTCTTTTCTAATACCTTTCATTTTAGTCAAATGTGCTCCAATATGTTCACCAGGTTTTAATCTGGAACCATGGAACTCAGACAAAAGTAAACATGTAGACTCAATGGATGTAGGCCGGTAACATGCTTCTAATTGAGCCCAAATTTGTTGGGCAGTTGCATCATGTGAAAACGTGAGCTGCAATTCAGTGTCCATTGACATCAATAATGTTGTGCATGCTCTATTATCCAAGTCCCATATGTCAGGAGTCCATGGCTGGGCAGGAGGATTAAACACCATCATGTGAGTACCTTCTCTGCATAGCAAAAGTCCAACCTCACTGACCCATGCCCTGTAATTCTGTCCTGACTTCTTTAATTTTGAGTCACCAGCCAGTGGTACAATAGAAGGTTTTTGATGAGGAATATACAATTGAGGTACTAGCTGTGCAGGTTGTGTTATCCGACCATAACCTTCAGGGGGCACCAGTGTCGTATGTGCCTGTGCCCGGACATGCGGCAGTTGCATTGAAACTGCCGGTAGTATCGGTGCTGGCTGTGACTGTCTTTGAGCTGCTATTCCACCCTGGCCAGCAGGAGGCGCTGGCACTGGGGCCGGTGCAGTAGCATAACCTACAGATGACACTGGCCTTCGCATATAAGAACCTGGTGGCAATTGCATGTGGGCTAAATATGGCTGTGCTCTGCCAGGTAGAGGGGCTTGCATAGAAGCAATATTAACAGGAGAAGCAATAGTAACAGGAATCCTAGCACCATCAGGGGCTGGAGCCTCAGATAATGGCAGAAATCTTGTATCTCTGAGCAAAGATTCTTGCATGGACAGTTGCGAGAGTGAGAGCTCCAATTCATGTCTTAATGCAGCTTCACCAGTAGATGGTGCTATAACATTTGCTTCAGGCATCACTGTGGCTCTGTATGTCCTTTGGGACAGCCCATAATTATGTGACATAGGAGCCTCCGGTTCCCATTCGTCTGGCATGACACTCAATGATGGGCGTGACTTTGGCTTTGGGGAAGAAGGAGGCAATATGGCTTCTTCTTGTGGGTGGGGCAATATGGCTGGTTCTTGCTCATAACACCTCTCATATTGCTGAACCATTGACACATATTCCTTTGCCTGCTGCAAACACTTTTCAAAAACCCCAATTTGTTCACAGTAGCCTTGCATAGCCCTATCTCACATAGTTTGCTTGGGGCTTGAAGGAGCAGAAGGAATTTTCTTCTGCTGAACTTTAGGTTTTGCTCCAATCCTTTGAAATTCATCTTGAGCCCCTGGAGTGTGAACATTTTCAAGAGCAGCGGCCAGGGAGCTTGGGAAAGTAGAAAAAGGAGTGACTGACCTTGCATCATCGACAGGAGCAGGTGCATCTTCTCCAAGGCATGTGGCAGAAGCGATCGGAGTTTGTAAAGTTGAAGGAAGATGCCCCACAGACAAGCTCTTCGCCTCCCATTTCAGCCGAGGCTTCCTTCCTGACATGTTTCAGCAGTTAATCACCGCTGCCTCACTAGCACTAACTAACTGATAACAGCCGCAGAAACATGCATCTCTAAAAACATAAATCAAACCATCCTCTGCTACCAAATGTTAAGGTAAAAATCATCTTAGTAGAGGGCGAAGGACCGTGCTTCAGAGAATGCATGATGTGCATGAAGGAAGGAAATAAAACACGACGCATAATCTTACTAAACACCTTTTAATTACAAAAATATAAAAACTAAAATATATTTTAAAGAGAGCTAGCTGACTACATCCTAACGTAACAGACAGTAACAGCAAAGTGAAAGACAATAAAGAAATAACTGTGAGAAACTTTTTCTAGACATGCGCACAAAACAGTCTGACACCAAAACATAACTGGTCATATAGGATTCATTATGGTTACCAGATAAGTTATCACAACAGGTGCAGAGAGCAGGGGAAATGTACAGTTAGAAATGAACTTTTCTGACGAACAAAAAAAAAACGTGCAGTGACATTTATATTAATATTTTTATATTTATTGTTATCTCTGGAATGCATTTTACAACTTTTTTGTATGATCATGCTTTATTAGCATGAAAGTAAATGCGGGTGTCAGTTTCATCTGTTACATGTATGTTAAATGACAAATTTAATAGTATTTATAGCCATATAACCACACAACATAATTATCTCTAGTTGAATGACTGTAAACAAGGGCTTGTAAGCAAGAATTATTTGTAATTCTCTGTATGAATTGCCAACTAGTGTTGTTTGTGCATACTTGGCATTTGTTTTACTTTTATTATCAACCTTTGTAAACATTTTTCCTTCCATTCAATTGTGTTTGATTTTTGGAACCTGTCTGGACTAGTCCCTGCAGTTTTCTTAGCAAGGTTTTTCAGAAGTGGTTTTCCATTGCTTTCTTCCTAGGGCTAGGGGAAAGTGACTGGCCCAAGGTCATTAGCTTGCTTTGTGCCTTATGGCAAGAATAGAAATTACAGTCTCCATTTTTTTTAACCTGATGCCTTAACCACCACACTAAAATGGCTTTATTAATACATCAGACATTGCATCATGGTTATTTTTAAGCCTTTAAGACCAAAGCTTTCATTAACTATATACAATGGACAATCCACAGCTGTGGGCTACCTTTACCTCCTAGCACTCTGTTGGATCCATGTCACTTGTGGAAACAGTGAAGACAAATGTTTTGGCCTTTATGGAAGCTTTAGAAATCCCTTTTATGGAGAGCTTTAAGGAATGAAATAGGTATATTAACTTCTTCAGGCAATTTAGGCAATAAAACTGCAAGAATAGACTTCCAGGGTCATAAATTTTCAAATATTTTGGTTTATTGTAGAAAACCCAGAAAAGCCATAAGTGAGAATCCCAGCATTTGATATATATTATCAAATGCAACTCTTATTTATTGTGAAATCATATTTGTTTTGTTTTGGCAATATATTGATCTGGTATCAGGCTTTTTGATTGATTGTAACACTTTGATTTTTCATGCCTTCATATATTATTGAATATATTTTAACATTCTAGTCTCTAATCTGTCTATCTCTGCCTTCTGTCTGTCTGTCTGTCTGTCTGTCTGTCTATCTATCTATCTATCTATCTATCTATCTATCTATCTATCTATCTATCTATCTATCTATCTACATACTCACCCACCCACCCATCCATCCAATTATCCAATATAGTATTTTAGCCTGAATTCACCTCATTTGTGAATTTTTCATAGAATATGTCAGCTACAGACAATATAAATTATCTATCATTATCTGTTTAAGATACTAACTCAATGTTTATGTGATATTTGTTGTGTAAAAGGATGCAGATTCCAGAAAATAGTATGTATTATTATTTTTATTTCTATACAAAATAGGGAGGGATGTATTAGACAAGTTATGACTGGGCAAGCTAAAAGAAGAATAGCCAATTGATAGTAGAGAAGCAATAATAGAAGGAATGGTAACAATTGCCTACTGTATACAAAATTGCAAAAATTGGGAATAAACTGTCCTGTTGTCTTATTTCCTAACTTAAAATACTGCTTGTGTTTAAAAAATAGTAACAGTACACTGCATAATTACCCAGTTAGATCAAACTCTCAGGATAGCCAACCATTATGTGATTGGTTGAAAATGTAACAAAAGATTATGTAACAGGATGAACAGGATGAACTTTCATTAGGGTTTACAAGTGTTTTACAAATTTGTGTTTGTTTTCTGATTGTAAATAAAGTTGTATTTGTTATGTCACATTTAAAGAGTCTGATAGGAATTTAAGAATCTATACCCACCTACAGATACAAAAAGGAAGTTTCAATATAGGTAAGTAAAACTTGGGTTGAAATCTAAAATAAGTAACTTGAGAGAAGGCCATGTGATTTTTTTTTCTCTCATGAGTAATTCATAAGAATAATAAAAGTTCCTTTTAATATATATGTGTCCACTATGCAGTAGAGGTTTCTGATTTCAGTTTTCAAATAGATAAGCTATTCTTTTAAAAATGTTATTTGAGCTGGATTGTAATAGTCATTGTGACTTGTGCATTTAACAGAAACAAAAATATCAACTGGTTGTGGCACATCATTAAAGGAAAAGAAAGGATTTCTTGGATTTTTCAGGACAAGTAAGAAAAACAAGGTAAATGCTATATTTGTTTCTTTGGCTAGTGATTCTTACTTATCTGACTCTACTTTTGTCTTGTAGCTTGTACTTAGGGTGTTGCTAAAATGTCTCTTTATTGCATCTTTGTCACAAATATTGACCAAGCAAATATATTAGTAATCCACAATCCAATGCTGCAGATAGACATAGATTCATTGGTTTATGGTCATTCTTTCAGCTATCCCTCAGTTATTCCTGGTGCAATAGTTGGAATGCAGTATTGCAAATTCTGCGCACAGCCTGAAGTTTGATCTTGATGGGATTTAAGGTTGACTCAGCCTTCCATCTTCTGAAGTTGGTAAAATGAAGTCCAGATTGTTGGGGGCAATATGCTGACATTGTAAACCATTCAGAGAGTGTTCTAAAGCATTGTGGTATATAAGTCTAAATGCTATTGCTATTGCTTGATAAAGACATAGTTTTACTGTCTTTAATAAATTCCAATTACTGGGACATTAAATTAAAAAAATCAAAATATTTTTGGCAAGTGATGATATTTCTTGAAAATCTGAAGATCCTATGAATATCAGATCAAAGTATGGCAGCTATAGGACAGTCTAGTTCAGTGGTGGTGAACCTTTTAGAGACCGAGTGCCCAAACTGCAACCCAAAACCCACTTATGCATTGCCGGGTGCTGGGTGGGCGTGGCCCACCGAGTGGGCGTGGCCCCCCAAGTGGGCATGGTGACTAAGTGGGCATGGCTATGGTAGTCATGGCAGCATGGGTGGCCATGGCCAGGGTAAGCATGGCCAACCTCGATGTTGCTTCTGAGAAGGGATGCCTATGGGGGCTGGGCAGGGTTGGGAGAGATCCAGGGGGTCTCTGGCGGGTGAGCCAGTGAGCAGGAGGCTCGTCAACTTGTTTTGGCAGTGAGCCAATCAGATCACAGTAGGATTCAGTTATTGTTGTCATGTATTGAAGCTGAGAGGAGGACATTTGTCAGTGTGTTATGAGATCGCTATCAAGTTAGTTGGGATTTTTTTGTGTTCTTTCATTTAGTGAGCTTGTAAAACATAATAAAATTAAAGTAATGGTGCAAAGAGTTGACTGGTTGCCCAGAAAGTCATGTAAAATAGTATTATTAAGTGAACAAGGCTACAGTTATAAAAAATTAGAAGAAAAATTGGTGGAAACTTAACCAAAGGTGGCATTTCTACTGTACACTTTTCCCAAAAGGTTTCCACAATTTTGGCCACTACTGTATGAGGGGAGAATTAAACAATGAAAGCATAGTGTCTTGGATTTTACAGGTT
Organism: Daboia siamensis; assembly: GCA_024449315.1. Taxonomy (NCBI): domain Eukaryota; kingdom Metazoa; phylum Chordata; class Lepidosauria; order Squamata; family Viperidae; genus Daboia; species Daboia siamensis. Next base: position 79,960 of record JAKJMR010015879.1, read on the forward strand.
GTTGGAAAAGTACTAATTCATTTTACCAGATACTGAAAATAACAGAAATCTGCAGCAGAATGCCTGTACTGATATAAATCTGCAGCAGATGCAACTGATATAAAATCTGGAAAAAGAATGGTCAATTAAGCATTCTTGATTGTCTATTTTATCTTTCCTAATAAGCTGTAACCAACTTCCTCACTAAACTTTACAAAATCTGTGGGTCCCACGCCATTCCACATACCTGCAAGAAAGCAGCTGCAATCCGAGTACTCTAACTCAGGGCTTTTCCAGTTGCCTAGCAAGGTGTCAAAAACTTGATGAAACCCCCCAAAAGGAAAAAAATGATAAAGTACAGTAGTCCTCGACTTACAACAGTTAACTTAGTGACTGTTCGAAGTTACAAAGGACACTGAATAAAATGGCTTATGACTATTTTTCACTTATGACTGTTGCAGCATCCCCAGGGTCATGTGCCTCCCTCCTTCTCATTCCCATCTCCCTCCTTCCTTCCTTCCTTCCTTCCTTCCTTCCTTCCTTCCTTCCTTCCTTCCTTCCTTCCTTCTTTCATTCTCCCTCCTCTCCTTCCTTCCTGTCTCTCTCTTTTCCTTTCTCCAAAGTGCAAACACGTGCATCCTCCTCCCCCTGCGAGCTTCTGCAAAGTGCAAATGGATGCCACAGTTGTGGCACTGGGGCTGAACAAGAGGTCCGGTGGTGGCGGCAGCAGCGGGCTGATGCTGCTGAAGCGGGACAGGCCTGTCAGGAGCCTGGCTGCTGGCAAGGTGGAGGACGAAGAGGAGGAGGAAGATGACAATGAGGACTGAGCCAAGGAGGAGGAGAGGAAGGAAGGTCCACCGGTGGTGGCGGCGACGGCCAAATAGAGCCATGTCTTCATCTCAGCCATGCTGTGCAGGGTGGGCAGCAGTGGGCAGCTGAGCAGGAAGGCGCTTGGCCGGGAGATGCAATCCATCGGCCCCACCTCCAGCATCCCCAGATCGGATGGCTGGGCAGGGTGCTGATGCTAAAGGGATGTTCGTCTTCTGAAGCCCCAGAGCCTTCTTTGGACAGGGAGCAGAAGCCATCTCCTGCGGACTGGTTTCTAGGGGCAAAAGGAAGAGTCCCCAAAGGGCAGAGATGGCTGAGGACAGGGGGGAGAGATATAGGAAAGTGGTGTGGGAGTCAATTGCAGGGAGCCTGTTCTGCTAAGGAGTGGGGGGGGCTGAGCTGCTGTAGCAGAGAGAAAGCAACTAACTGGAGTTAGGGAGTCAGCATTGAAAAGAAAAGTGATATTCCCTGTTCAAGCTTGGGGGGAAAAGAGAGAGAGTATGCCCAGCTTCTCCCTTTCTAGGCTGAAGCAAAGGCATCGAAAGATAAAAGGCCTGCCTGGAGCAAGGAGTTCAAGGAACGTGGGAAGGCTCCATTCAGGAGGAGTGGACTGTTGAAGCGGAGATGGTCCGCACAGGGCAAGAGAAGTGAGGTCGGCCTCTTCTGGCATAGAAATGACCTGAAAGCATCCCTTGATTTGGAAGAAGCAAAGATCAGGGCTGGGAGAGGCTCACTTGGATCGGACGGGGAGCTGTCTGGACAGCTGAGCTCAGGGGCTCCCTTTGAAAAAGGGGATCCCTTCTGGTCATCCCAGGGAGATAAACCGTTCCTGGATAATCTCCCCCCCCCCCTAAAAAAAAACAAAGCGGGAGAAAAACTCCTCCAAACTTTAATCAGTGCCCTCATAGAAGGCAGGCAGCAGAGGGGCAGGAAACCTCTGTGGAGGAATTGGAACTTCCAGTCATCTCTGGGAAGAGCTGCTGGTGGTGATGGGTGGAGGGCGAAGACCTGTGGGTGGGATTAAGAGATGGTGGGAAGAGCGAAGTCCTTCTCTCGGGCTTGTCTCTGGCTCCTTTCCGGGGAAAGGGTGGCTCAGCCAGCCCATTCCCTGGCTGGCTGCTCACTGAGGGGAGCAAATGGACACTAGGGCTAGGCTCCCAGGGAAGGAAAATGGCATTCACTTGGTGCAGGAAGAGTGAGGTATGCTGACGAGTGGAGGCTCTGAGCTGCAGCCCGACAGACGAAAGAGGCTCCGCTTGGCTCTGGTTCCCTTCTCCACAGCTGGAGGGACCCTGGTCAGGCTCTGGGAGATCCTCCTGTACTCCCTCTGGACACAATCATGTGATCCCAAGGGAGAAAGCACTGCTGCCACTGCTGCTCCTCCTTCAGCCCAGCCTCAGGCTTTGTGGGTTGCCTGCAGAGAAAATGCTCCTGATTTAAGGACAAGTAGAGGAATTTCTGCCCTTTTCTTCTTTTTCTTTTTCCTCCCTTCCTAAATGCAGGCCAGGCGGGCTGGGTGCTCCCTCTGTGGCTGGTTGGGGAGATTCTGGTTTTCCTTTCCCAGCTTGGCTCGTCACTTTCCCCCCTCTCCTTTTTTTTTTTTTTTTTGAGTTGTGCCGCTCACCTTTTTTGCCCATTTCCTTTGCGGCTAGCCAGGCTCGTCTTTGCCTCTTCCCTGCACAGCTGTCCCACTCACATGTGTGATTGGCCTCTGCATCGCCAACCCCATTGGCGCCGGCAATCTGCCTGGCCTCCCCTCTGGCCCTGGGCAGCGCCTCTGTCCTGCATGGCTGTCCTGCTCACGTGTGCGATTGGCCTCCACACAGCCACTACTGGCACCTGCAGTCTGCCTGGCTTCCCCTCTGCCTGCTTTGCACAGCTCCTCCTGGGCCTCCCGCACCCACTGTTAACCCTCCCACCACCATGCTGGGTAAGGTTTCTGTCCTCACCTTTATCCAGTTGCCCTCACCTTACTAACCTGCCTTTCAGCTGCATTCTGTTTGTCTGTTTGCTTCTCAGCCTTCGCCACATGTTTGTGGGACAATCTGTAAAAAAAAGAAGGTTCCATGAGATTTTCTAAGTTCTTGTGAGATCTCGCGAGAAGTTAGAAAGTCTCATGGATCTTTTTTTTGTCCCAGAAACATATTGAGAAGGCTGAGAAGCGAGTGGAGAAATGAAATGCAGCTAAAAGATAAGTTAGCAAAAAAAACCAAAAACCTTTTGGGGAGGCGAGAGCATCTGGGCAGGGTCGGAGACAGCAACCTTACCCTGTGCAGCTTCGGCAGGTGTCTGGCAGGGGGAGGGAAGCAACAAGCCCTACCCCAAACCTCACATGGAGTGCCCTGTTCCCACTGCTCCCACCTGGCATCCTCAGCAATAGGATGGGAGACCATCAGGGGATGGCAAAAGGGCAACAGAGCTGCTGGTGGTCAAGTGCTAAGGCAGGACTTCCCTCAAGTCCTCACTCCCTCTCATTCCAGTCTCCCTCCCTCCCTCCCTCCCTCCTTCCTTCCTTCCTCCTCCCTCCTTCCTTCCCTCCCTCCCTCTCTCTGTTCCCAGGTCGGGACAAGGGGAGGGGAAAGGTTTGGCAGCGCTTCTCTCAAAGAATCTGAAAGTTGGAAGAGAACTTTGAGGTCTTTAATCCAACCCCCTGCTCAAGCATTCCAGACAGTGGAATATCCAATCTCTTCTTAAAAGCCTCCAGTGATGGAGCATTCACAATTTCTGAAGGCAAGCCTTTTCACTGGTTAGTTGTTTTCACAAGTCCTTAGTTCTAGGCTGGATTTCTTCTTGATTAGTTTCCATCTATTATTGCCTTCTGATGCTTTGGAAAATAGGTTGACCTTTTCTTCTCTGTGGCACCCCATCAAATATTGGAACACTGCTATCATGTCACCACCCCAGTCCTTTTCACTAAGCTAGACATACCCAATTCCCACAAACATTTGTCATATGTTTTAGCCTCCAGCCCCTAATCATCTTTGTTTACCATCCATTTAGACTAGATGGTCCCCCTGGTTTAGTTTATAGAACAGTGGCCACAAGCAGAACCTTCTCAGAGACAGCACCTCAATTATAGAACTTTCTCCCAAGGAAAATATGAACAGTGCATCTCTCACCCATGTAGAGGCAACTCCAAACACACTGTTCAGCCAGGCATATATAGAACAACACCTTTTATAGTCAAACAGCACTAAGTAAATTACTACTAATATTTTTCTTTTTTAAAATACACACTTTTAATATTGTTTTAAGCAGTGCTGGTGATGCTTTACAATAGCTTTCTTTGAGAGTTTTTTTTTCTTGCAAACCACCCTGGATTTCTCAGAAACATTTAATTTTGAATTAGACGTTGATTTAATAAATTAGGCAGAAAAAAACAAATATTTAAGTACATCTATATCCCACAGACCCCAGACTTCCGGTTTGGTCGAGGATGAGACAGATGGAAGAAGCTGGAGTTCCAGCTTCTCAGTCCAGTTTTGCTTCACCCAGTGTCCCTTAAAGGGACAGAAAGTTGCCCTGGAGGGGCAAGGAAGAAAAAGGGATATTCCAGGAGCTTGGATCTGGTGGTGACTGATCTTAGTGAACTGAAGAACCCCTCTAAAGGGGTGGAAGAAAGGCTTCCAGGAGAGTCAAGACAGCCCAAGTCATCTCCAGCTGAAAGGGAAGCTCCACAAAACAGCTGTTCTTCAACAACGGGTGGAGACTGGATAAGCTGAAGTCTTTTCCTTCTCCTTGTGGATTAAAAAACATTGAGATCCTGATGAGGAAAAGCTGAAAGAGTAAAGACCCCCAGAAAGACTAATTTAAAAGCGGTAGGTAATTATAACAAGGGGGAAGTGCTTTAAGAGTATCATAGATTGATAAATAAGCCGAGGAGAACATCTAGTGGTGAAAAAAGAAATGACAGTACCAAGAAAAGGGGAGGGGGAGGAAAAAGTGTTTTTACCACAAATGACCTTGACAGACACCTGTGAATAATATAGTGCCTTGGTTTGAGATTACAAGTGAAAGAGAAAAGACTGTTTACAGCTACTGGTTAAAACTAATTAGACATTATCTGGAGAAAGAGAACATTTTAAAATAAAGATGTGACTGGAGGAGGTGGATTTGCCATACAACAGCTGGCTTCTTTTTATACTTTGGATATTAGTCTAAGACTGTGAGTTGCAAAATGAGTACATCAAATATTACCAGACTTGCAAAGAAAACCTCTTCTGCACCCTCTGTGGGACAATCCAATCCAACAACTCAGGGATCTGTTGGGACAATGCTGCGATGTCAGAAAGCAAGCACTGCTCAAGAGGAAATGTAGGCTTCATTAAAATTGATCCAAGAGATGGTGCAAAAAAGTCAGGAAGTGACACAAAAAAATCATGAAGAGACACAAAGTAAACTGGAGAACGTAAGTGAAGAAATTCTGGACATAAAGGCAAAATTTGAAGCCCCAAATCAAAATATCATTAAAAATGAACAGAAAATCCAGGAAATAGAAAACAAAACTGAGGACATCGATAAAAAGGTGGAAATGTTATTACAAAAAAAGAGGAAGAATTAGAACAAGGAAATCAAGAGCTAGAGTGGGCAATGGCAATTGTAGAAATGGAAAAAGTGGAACACTATTTAAGATTCCAAAATATCTCTAAGGATAGAGAAGAAAACATAACAATTGTGATTATTGATCTGTGGGCGGAAGCTCTAAACCAGACATGTCAAACTCGCAATGTCATGTGATGTCACGCAACATATTGGGACAGTTTTGCCATTGCCGGCAATGGGGTGGGTGCAGCTTCCAGATAATGCGTCCGGCCCATGGGCTGGCAGTTTGACACCCCTGCTCTAAATGCAGATAGAGCAGAAATGCAAAATGAGATTGATGAAATATTTTGCATGAACTCGAGCTATGCAAGAAAAAACAGAGTACCAAGAGAAGTACATGTACGATTCATTAAAGAAACAACAAAAGATGAAGTTCTGAGAAAAATGATAGAGGAACCATTACAATACAAAAATAAATTGTGGTCCTAAAGCAGATACCCAAGAGAGTAAGCGATACTCAGATACCCTACCATTTCTTAACCACAAAGTTGATTGCCAAAGACATAAATTTCAGATGGCTAATGCCAGAAGGCATTCTAATAAATTGGAACAACACAAGGTTTTGACTGGATTCAATCTGGAAAGCGGAGGATTTCGAATTAAGGAACAGAGCAATTTTGGATGAAGGAGTGCAACAATGACAAGGGGAGTAGCAAATGGAAGAGAAGGCCCAAGGAGCAACTGCACAAGCAGAACAACAGAAGAAGAAAGATGAACAAGAGGGTGAAGGTGAAGGATTACAAGATCAACTAGACCTAAATATAAATAATGGAAATAGAGAAAGAAATGGAATCTTTTCAGTAAATGTAAATGGATTAAACTCCCCATCAAAAAGAAATAAAATCTTTAGGAAACTACAGAAATTGAATATAGACATAATTTGTTTGCAAGAGACACACATAAGAAAACAACCTCACAAACTATTGGAATTCTCAAAAATTGGGAAGCTTTATTATACAAAAAGGAGGGGTTGCTGTGTATGTCAAAGAAACAATAGATTACAAACTAGTGTACTCAGATGAAGAAGGAAGAAATGTAATGGTTGAAATATATCTACATCAAAAACAAACAAACAAACATATCTACATCAAAAACAACCTCCCCCCCATGGACTTTAAACCAATCTATACTAAAAGAAAAAGAATTCATAGAATTAGCAAAAAAAAAAGAAATGGAATTCTTCTTAAAAAAATAAAGTAGAAGATACATCATTAGAAAACCTATAAGACACAGCTAAAGCGTACTTCAGAGGCATAGCTATAATATATATGGCAAAAAGAATTGCAGAGAAGACAGCAATATCTATTACTAAAAGAAAAATTTGGAAAGTTAGAAACAGAATTACAAAAAACTCCACAGAAAAAGACTTTGAAAAGAGAAATGGAAATAATAAAACACAAACTAAATCTGTTGGACTCAGAAAAATTGGCAGAACAGATAAAGAGAGCCAAACAAAACTTTTTTTGAAAATGCTAACAAACCAGGAAGATAGTTAGCTTATAAACTTAAAAAACAGAAAGAGAAGAAAATAATATATAACTTAGTAGATGGAAAAGGTTGTCTACAATTTAAAAATGAAGAAATAAAAAAGATAATTAAGGAATACTATAAGGAATTGTATGATAAAGGGGAGATTTCAGGAGAGAGAAAACGGTTCAATATCTAGAAGAAAGTAAACTTCGGAAAATTCCAGAGTCATTTAAAACTATGCTAGACGAAAGGATCACAATGATGGAGATATCAGAGGCTATAAAACGACAAAAAAATGGGAAAACACCGGGCCCATTGGGCTCTTGGTGGAGCTCTATAAAATTTACAAGACATTAAGCAAACCGTTGAAAGATGTTTTAAATGGACTTTTGTTAGAGGCTAAGCATACAGACCTGGTATGCATTAGGGAAACTTTGTTGGGCCCAGAGGGAGGAGTCCCTTTGATTGAGTTATGCCCACCAGGTTTCCATGTGCTTCACCAGCCTTGGACTCAGGATAGGGGCAGTGGGGTGGCAGTTGTTATTAAGGAGACCCTTTGTCTGCGGAAGGCCACTGCCCCTCAAATAGGCAGATGTGAGTCCCTCCTCCTGAGGTGGGGCCCTGGTGGTCAGTTGGGCCTGTTGCTTGTGTACTTTTCTCCCAGCTGCGTGGCAACGGCCCTGCCCGGGCTGCTTGATGCTCTCTCGGGGTTGGCAATTGAGTTTCCCAGACTTATGGTTCTGGGGGATTTTAAACTGCCCTCCCTGGGAAGTGCGTCGGGGGTGGCCTGAGAGTTCATGGCTTCCATGATGGCCATGGACCTGACCCAGATTATTGAGGGTCCGACTCATGAGGAGGGAAACACGCCTGACCTTATTTTTATCTCTGGGCAGTGGCTTAATGGTCTGGGTGGGGTTTCCCCAATCTCTCAACTCCTTTCATTGCCAGACCATTATCTCCTGTGGCTGGGCTTCTGTTATGCCACCTCCCACTGCTGGGTGGCAGAGCCGACCAGGTGGTTCTGCCCCAGGTGCCAGATGGACCTGGATAGGTTCCAGACGGCGCTTGGATTGATTCCTGCTTCCCTTTCCCACAGCCTGGCCAAGACCTTAGTTGAAGCGTGGCAACAGGCTGCTGCTACGGAGGCTCTCGACCATGTTGTGCCTTTGCGGCCTCTGACCCAGCGCAGGTCCTGGTTGGCCCCTTGGTTTTCTGTGGACCTGCGGGAGATGAAGCACCGGAGGAGGGGCCTAGGGAGCATTTGGAGGTCCAGTCGGTCCGAATCTGACCGAACACAGTTAAGATCTTTTACTAGATCTTACCTTGTGGCAATGGAGGCGGTGAAGTGTGCTTACTTCACCACCCTCATTGCGTCCGCAGATAACTGCCCGGCCACCCTGTTTAGGGTGACATGTTTCCTTTTAAATCAGGGGACGGGGGAGGACCCCTTGCAGGGACAGGCCGAGGAGTTTAGTCAGCATCTGCTGGATAAAATCGCTCAGATTCGGGCTGGTCTGGACTCCGACTGGGCAGTATCTGATGAGGGGGAAGTGACGGGTTTGGCTGATAATATTTGGGAGGCATTTGATCCTGTGACTCCGGATGAAGTGGACAGGATCATGGGGAGATTAAGTGCTGCCACGTGTTTGTTGGATCCGTGTCCCTCCTGGCTGGTTTATGCAGCTCGGGAGGTTACACGAGGCTGGCTCCTGGCAGTTATTAATGCTTCCTTGAGTGAGGGATGCTGCCTTGAAGGAGGTGATGGTGCAGCCCCTCCTCAAGAAACCTGCCTTAGATCCAGCTATTTTAAATAACTTTTGTCCTGTCTCTAACCTTCGCTTTCTTGCGAAGGTTGTGGAGAGTGTGGTGGCACGGCAGCTCCCTTTGGTCCTGGAGGAAACTGAGTATCTGGATCCGTACCAATTGGATTTCAGGCCCGGGTACAGCACGGAGACGGCACTGGTCGCGCTGGTGGATGATCTCTGGTGGGCACAGGATAGGGGTTATTCCTCTGTCCTGGTCCTATTAGATCTCTCAGAGGCTTTTGATACCATCGACCATGGTATCTTGCTGCGACGTCTTGGGGGGTTGGGAGTGGGAGGCACCATTTTACAATGGTTCTCCTCCTACCTCTTGGGCCATTTGCAGACGATGTCGGCAGGAGGGCAGAGGTCAACCCTGAGGCCCCTTGGTTGTGGGGTGCCCCAGGGGTCGGTTCTCCCCTCCTGTTCAACATCTATATGAAGCCACTGAGTGAGATCATCCATGGTTTTGGGGTGAGGTATCATCAATATGCTGATGATACCCAGCTTTTCATCTCCAACCCGAACCAACCCAGTGATGCCCTCGACGTGATGTCCCACTGCCTGGAAGCAGTATGAATCTGAATGGGAAAGAACAGGCTCCAGCTCAACCCAGCCAAGATTGAGTGGTTCTACATACCAGCATCTCGTTTAGTCCAAGAGGTTCCATCTTTGGTTATGGGAGGAGAGGTATTACCTCCCGTTGATAGGGCGCGCAACTTAGGTGTCCTCCTGGATACATGACCCAGTTTTGAAGATCTTATAGGAGTTGTGGCTAGGGGGGCTTTTGCCCAGGTTCACCTGGTGTGCCAGTTGTGCCCCTGTCTGGACCGAGATGCTCTACGTACGGTCACTCATGCACTCATTACCTCCCGTATAGATTACTGCAATGCTCTCTACATCGGGCTGCCCTTGAAGACCACCCAGAGGCTCCAGCTGGTGCAGAATGAGGCTGCGCGGGTTGTGATGGGAATATCCTGATACTCCCATATTACATCCCTCCTGCGTGAGCTGCATTGGTTACCAGTTGCCCTCCAGGTGAGATTTAAGGTGCTGGTTTTTAATCTATAAAGCCCTACATGGCTTAGGTCTGGGATATTTGCAGGACCATCTGCTGCCAGGAACGACTTCCCATTGCCCGGTGTGCTCACCCAGGGAGGGCCTCCTCAGGGTGCCATCGGCTAGACAATGTCAGCTGGTGGCCCCCAGGGGGAGGGCCTTCTCTTTGGGAGTGCCCTGTGGAATCAGTTTCCCCTTGAGTTCTGGATGGCCCTGGATCTCTGGTCCTTTCGTCGTGACCTCAAAACATTTCTTTTCCATCAGGCTGACCTGGACTGATGATAGGGGTTTTTAAAAAGAAAATGCTTTTAATATTTTATCAATGGGGCTTGTTAGTTTAATCTTTTTAAACATTTGTATTATTGTGTTTTATTGTTGTTAGCTGCCCTGAGTCGTTTGGGAAATAGGGTGGCATATAAGTCCCAAAAATAAATAAATAAATAAATAAATAAATAAATAAATACATACATACATACATACATACATACATACATACATACATACATAGAAGCAAATATTACTTTAATACCAAAAGAAGACTCAGATTTGACCTATATTAAGAACTATAGACTGATCTCATTACTTAATGTGGATTATAAAATTTTTACTTCAATAATGGCAGAAAGATTAAAAAAATATTTAGTTGAATTTATACATTCAGATCAAATGGCTTTTTACCAAAGCGACAAATAAAAAACAACTTAAGAGTGATAATGGACGTATTAGAATACTATGAACTACATCCAGGGAAAGAGTTAGCATTAATATTCTTAGATGCCCAAAAGGCATTTGACAATGTTTCCTGGCAATTTATGATTCAGCAATTACAAATAACAGACTTTGGAAAGAACTTTATAAATATGATAAAAACAATATATAGCAACCAGACAGCAAAAGTGATTGTGAATGGAGACTGTACTGAGAGCTTAGAGATAAGAAAAGGGACGAGGTAAGGATGTCAACTATCCCCACTATTATTTATTTTCAATTTGGAAGGTTTTTTTATAAGAGTTTTTATTGAATTTTATAGGGTTAGGAAGGGGATATAACCAGGGTAAGGATCAGGATTTGGGATAGGGTTAGGATTGGGATTGGGGTAGGAACACGGTTGGGAGCAACATTGGGGTTTGCTTCCCAATAACATTTTCAAGCTTTAGCAAACAGTATTGTCTGGGTACATATGCTCAATTAACGCTAATTTAATATAACAGTAAATAGCTACAATATATATGCTAAATGATAATCATAAATGGTATCAATTAGTCAATACATATCATTCTAGTTACTAATATATATTCAAAATAACATATCACATTCATTTGTCACTAGTTCATTTTCCTAACCATTGGTAAAATTTATCCCATGTTTTAAAATAAATTAAATCCTCTTTCTCTTTAATCTCTAAGGTTAATCTGTCCATTTCTGCACAATCTAAAAATTTCGTGATTAAAATCTCCTCAGTTTGGTAGGTTTTCATTTTTCCAGTATTGGGCAAATGCTATTCTCGTTGCTGTCAACACATGCAATATTAGATACTCCTTCTCCTTCTCATACTTAGCTCCTAATATTCCTAACAGAAACAGTTCTGGTTTAAATTCAACCTGTATTTTAGTCAGTGCTTTTTTTGTAAAAAAAAAGAGGTGCTGGAACTCAGAGGTGCTGTCACTGGGAGCGATGCCGGAGTCTTGCTACGGTGTCGCCACCTGTCCTTTGCACCCCTGCCCCTGCAGCTTGGAGCCACATGGCACAGGGATTCCCTTTCCCACAGCCGCCATGGGGATTCTCTTCCCCATAGTTGCTACTCTGCGGCCCACGCTGAGCCCCCTCCCAGAGCTGCTCTGAACCCCGACCCAGAGCTCTGTTCCTTGTGGCAGTGGTCTCTGGTGCCAAACAGCCTCTTTCCAATCACATCCAGAAAAATTTGTAACAAATATTGGAATTCTCAAGGTTTCTTTGTGCTACACCAGCCTCAGGCTCAGGACAGGGGCGGTGGGGTGGCAGTGGTTATACGGGAGACCTTATGTCCGCGGGAGACCACCATTGTCCAGATAGGCGGGAGTGAGTCCCTCCTCATGAGATGTGGCCCTCAGGCTCAGTTGGGCCTGTTGCTAACATACCTGGTGCCCAGCTGTGTGGCAATGGCCCTGCCTGAGCTGCTCGACACCCTCTCAAGGTTGACGGTGGAGTTTCCCAGACTCATAGTTCTGGGTGACTTCAACCCGCCTTCCCTGGGAGAGTCGTCAGAGTTAGCTCGGGAGTTCATGGCTTACATGACGGCTATGGACCTGACCCAAGTAATTCAGGGCCCGACTCATGGGGCGGGTCACACTCTCAACCTGATTTTTCTATCTGGGCAATGATTGGATGATTTGGGAGGGGGCTTGCCAACTATTGTCCCCCTGTCATGGTCCAATCATTATCTCCTGCGGCTGGTCTTCCGCTGTGTTATCCCCTGCCGCCGGGCTGTGGAACTGACCAGGTGGTTCCGTCCCAGGTGCCTAATGGACCCAGAACGGTTCCAGATGGTGCTTGGGTCCTTACCTATCTCCCTCACTCACAGCCCGGTCGATGCCTTGGTGGATGTCTGGGAACGAACGGCCACCGAGGCACTCGACCATGTTGTACCCTTGTGACCCCAGACTCGGCACAGATCCCGTTGGGCCCCATGGTTTTCTGTGGAGCTCCGGAAGATGAAGCGTCGGAGACTGGGTCTAGAGAGTGGTTGGAGAGCCACCCGGTCTGAATCTGACCGATTGCGACTAAGAGCCTTCACAAGGTCTTACCTCACTGTGATGAGGATGGCGAAGACTAATTACTTCGCTGCCCTCATCGCGTCCACAGATAATTGGTCACGCTGGTGAATGATCTCTGGCAGGCTCAGGACAGGGGATGTTCCTCTGTCCTAGTCTTTTTAGACCTCTCAGTAGCTTTCGATACCATCAACCATGGTATCCTACTGCGGCATCTCAGGGGGTTGGGAGTGGGAGGCACAGTTTTACGGTGGTTCTCCTTCTACCTCCTGGGCCGCTAGCAGTCGGTGTTGACGTGGTTTCAGGATGGGGTATCATCAGTACGCTGATGATACCCAACTTTTTCTTTCCACCCCGAACTAACCCAGTGTTGCACTCAGTGTTGCAGGTGATGTCTCATCGCCTGGAGGCGGTCCGGGTTTGGATGGGGAGAAACAGGCTTCGTCTCAATCCTGCCAAGACTGAGTGGCTGTGCATACCGGCATCTCGGGTTAGCCAGGCCGTTCCATCATTAATGATGGGGGGTGAGGTGTTACCCCCCCGTCGATAGGGCTCGCAACTTGGGCGTCCTCTTGAATTCACGGCTCAATGTTGAAGACCATATAGGAGCTGTGACCAGGGGGGCTTTTGCCCAGCTTCGCCTGGTGTGCCAGTTGCGGCCCTATCTGGACCGAGATGCCCTACGCACAGTCACCCATGCACTCGTGACCTCCTGGCTAGACTACTGCAACGCTCTCTACATGGGGCTGCCCTTGAGGACCACTCGGAGACTTCAACTGGTGCAGAATGCAGCCAGGCGAGTTGTTATGGGAGTTTCCCGATACTCCCATGTAACACCTCTTCTCCGTGAGCTGCATTGGCTTCCGGTTGCCCTCCGGGTGAGATTCAAGGTGCTGGTAATGACCTATAAAGCCCTAAATGGCTTGGGTCCAGATTATCTAAGGGAACACCTGCTGCCAGCATCAACTTCCCTTCGTCCTGTGCACTCCCACAGGGAGGGTCTTCTCAGGGTACCGCCGGTTAAGGAATGCCGGCGGGTTATTCCCAGGGGAAGGGTGTTCTCTGTGGGCGCGCCGGCCCTATGGAACCAACTTCCCATGGAACTCAGGACTGCCCCCGACCTTCGCTCATTTTGCCGGGACTTGAAAACCTGGTTCTTTGAGCTGTTTGGCCCAGACTGAGAGGTTTTAATTTAATTTAATTTAATTGGGTTTTAGTTTAACTTCAGGGACTGTAATTTAATTAATAGTTTTAACTGATTTTAATTTTGTATGCTATGTATTTTAATTTTCCCTGTAAACCACCTTGAGTCCTACGGGAATAGGGTGGTATATGAATTTAAATAATAAATAAATAAATAAATTTCACAGCAATCTGTTACTGGAAGGAAAAAGCAATTCTTGCAGCGTTACTGATCCCAGAGAAGCATTTGCATGTATGCAGGTATCCTTAGGGTACCATAGTTATGGATGAGAAATATTGGTAGCAAATTTGGCATTTCTGGATGTAATACAGATATTTTGGACTTATTGTTGTTTCTTTGCATGTTTGATATTTTTAAAAAGGCATAAAAGGCATAAAAAAGGCATAAAAAGGTAAGAGCCTTGGTGGAGCAGTGGGCTAATGCTTCCTTAAGTAACACCAGCTGCCTACAATTAGTGCAGGTTCGCATCCCACCAGGCTCAAGGTTGACTCAGCCTTCCATCCTTCCGAGGTAGGTAAAATGAGGACCCAGATTGTTGGGGGCAATAAGCTGACTTTGCAATAATGCCGCTTGGGGGGGGGGGGGCGACAGCCCTAATAAGCAGGGCTAAGTATATACATAGAATGAAGGCTATTGCTAAGCACATTGGTTTGTGCTTAAATTGTAAACCGCCCTGAGTCTTCGGAGAAGGGCGGGATATAAATGCGATTAAAATAAAAAAAAAATGCTACTGACTACACTTATGTACGTATGTAACATCTTTTGCTAGGAGACGTGACCCTGTTTGTCCAGAATGTGAAAAGTGAAAGATTGTGACTAAACAAAATTTTAATGTACAGATAATACCACCAGAAATTATTTTAGCCTTTTTAATAAATATTGTTATTGATGTTAAGCTCACCATGGAAAACATCATATATTGTTATATATATACTAGGTTGAAGAGCAACATAAATAGATTCTAAATAATCTGTTTTTCAAAACACACAACAGTCCAAACAGTAAAAGTAAAGTCTAAATTAAGAATATTTCATTCTTAAGAATTGTTTAATTTAAAGTGCTTTAGTTGTAATAGAAGGGATGCGGTGGCTCAGTGGGTTAGGATGCTGAGCTTGTTGATCAGAAGGTCGGCAGTTTGGTGGGTCGAATCCCGAGTGCCGCGTAACAGAGTGATCGCCTGTTACTCATCCCAGCTTCTGCCAACCTAGCAGTTCGAAAGCACGTAAAAATGCAAGTAGAAAAATAGGGACCGCTACAGTGGGAAGGTAACAGCGTTCCGTGCCCCTTTGACGTCTAGTCATGCTGGCCACATGACCACAGAGATGTCATCGGACAAGCGTTGGCTCTTCAGCTTTGAAACGGAGATGAGCACTGGCCCCTAGAGTTGGAAACGACTAGCACGCATGTGCAAGGGAAACTTTACCTTTATATTTTAGTTGTGATAGATGGTTATAGATTCAAAAGTTTTCAAGAGTGTACAAGATACTATTTTTTTCTAGCATCAGCTAAATTAGACATATTACATTGTGAAAAATGTTTCTCATTTCTTTCCTGTTACCTTTATTGATTTCATTGCAGAGATGTTAACATAGGAAATAGATTATTTTGTTATCTAATTTTACCTTCCAAAAGATAGAAGCAGATGAAAAATGTGAGGTTCTTTCCTGTTGGCTTTTTTGAATTAGCTGTTTTAGATCTAAAAGTTTAGTTCCTAAAGAAGTAACCTTGTAAATAATTTTAATGTCCTTTTCTAGTGCAGGGTAGGCAACCTTGGCTCTTTTATGACTCAAGGACTTCAACTCCCAGAATTCCTGAGCCAGCATGGCTCAACTTGGAAACCTCTCTCTTTCCCCTCAGCGTGGCTGGCTCAAGAATTCTGGGAGTTGAACTCCATGAATCATAAAAAAGAGCCAAGATTGCCTACTCCTAAAGCCAATAGAGAGAGATATTTTTTTTTGCAAAAAAAAAGGTGCCGGAACACTGTTCTGAATGTTCTATGAGAAAAAAAGCCCTGATTTTAGTCATCTTTTCCAGCCATGTATATATTTTAAGCCAGAACTTTTTTGCTTCAGGGCATACCCACCAGATATGGTAGTAGGTACCTGGCCTGTGTTTACATTTCCAGCAATTATATGAAGTATTTTTAAACATTTTAGCTAATCTTGCTGGTGTTTTATGCCATCTACAAAACATTTTATACAAATTTTTTTTATATGAAACTGTTTTAGTCAATTTAAAATTTCTATCCCATAAGTTTTGCCAGTCTTTTGAATCTATAGAATATCCAAAGTTTTTTTGCCCATGTTATCATTGTATCTTTTACTTGTTCTTCTTCCATCTTCAAATTTAGCAGAAATCTGTAAAGTTTCTTAATCAGGTTTTCATCTGTTTTTAATAATATTTGATCAAGTTCTGTTCTTTATAAAATCGCATTGTCTTTGCATCTTTTCTATATTTTGTTTTAATTTGCAAATATGGCCACCATGCTAAGTCAGTATCTTGTCTATGTAAGTCTTGTCTGTCTTACAATTTTCCTTCCTTATCTAGAATAACTGTAGGTAACGACTTTGTCATAGTTAATTAAGTTTGGGTAAGCAAAAACTTCCATTGTTGAAAGCCACTCTTTTCTAACTGAAACTCAGGAGAAGCAAGGATAATGACTCTGTTCCTCTGTTCCTCATCAGAGACAGAGAATCATTCCAGGAGTGGCTTCTGATTTCTACAAACATGCTTGTTTGGAATGGGAATTCTACATATCTTTTCCAGTAAGCTTCCTACTGTATTGTGTAGAGTTGAACATGGCAAATGTATCCATCTCTCTGTGCCTTAAAACTGACATATACTTTCTATGTAATAACACTATAGATTTAACTTCAGTCAAAACTATAACTTTAATGAATGTGTATATTATGCTCCATTTTCTAATTGCTCCTAAGGAAAAAAATGTAATTCAGAGAATGCAGAATCTGTTGTAGTCCTCTTTCTATCTCATGCTCAGACTAACTTCCTATCAGGATCTATGTATCAGTTTGCCAAATAATGACCAAGCAGTAGTTGGTTGGTTTTCTATACATTGCTTTTACAGGATTTTCTACTGTGTCTGTTCATAGCTAGGTGTGGAATATTTTATTCAAAAATATGATATATAATTTTTACTTGTGTTCCAGGCAGAGAAGTCCTTAAGGACAAGCCTAGATCTGGATGGTGGAAAACTTTTAAAATCCATATTGTATCATAAACAAAGCCTTGATGTAAGTTGTAATTTAACCATTAGGTAGTGCTACAATGATATTAAAAATTTAATTATAGTCTATCTGTTTGTTGAAAAGTCCTTTGGAGGTAAATTATTATCCTTTTGCCAATGGAAATGAATTCTATATTAATTATATTAACATATCAGGTTGAAAGACAAAACAAAACAGGGCATGTACATTGGCTAACAGAAAAAGTGAAAAAGGATGCACAATTTAAATTATGCTGTTGCTATTGTTCTGAGGCTGAAGCAAAACATATATGCTATGCTTCACTCTTGGTATAGAACAAGCAGCTTTCTTTGGTTCTCAAAGGTAGTTTAATGGTGGTATTGTTTTGAAGGTTTCAGGGTCTTCTGTAAAATACAGTTGAAGGATTTTACAGTATGTGTGTTTGTCTTGCATTTGCTGTTGTTTCTTTAAAATTATTGATTTTTTCATGCTAATTAGTACAATGACAAATACCGCTCCAGTCTGCTATTACTTTACCCAGATGGGAAAAGACATGGGTCTCATTGATGGAATGTTGCTGATAGTAGGCATTCATACAGAGTATGACTTAGTGAAGAACAGTTCTGGTCTTAATTCTACTGTTGGAAAGAGAGGATCAGGAGTTCTACAACTGAATGCTGTTGTTATTGCCTGATCACTGGCAGCTTAACTCAGGTTCATCCTTCCTCTTCATTTACACCCTCTCATTTTAATAACATTAAGTTATTTGTATTTGCTTTATTTTTAAATTTGTATAATTGTGATTATTAGTTAGAAATAAAAGAAAGCGATTTTTAAAATATAGATTTTATTAGTTTTTATAGGGTTAGGGGTAAGGTGGGGTTGGGATTATGGTTGGGATTTGGGTTAGGGTTGGGGTTGGGGTTTTTCCAAATAACATTTTCAATATTTAGCAAACAGCATAATGTCTGGGTCATTTATTCAACTAACAATAATAGATATAGTTAATTATCATAAACAATATGTTAATCACTCAGTAGCCTTCTTCTTGCTAATATATATTCAAAATTACATATCATGTTCCTTTCTCTCTGACTCATTTTTCTAGCCATTGATAGAAATTATCCCATGTTCTAAAGTACATTGAGTCTTCTTTCTCTTTAATCTTTAAAGTCAATCTATGTCAGAATCCATTTATATCATATTCATAAATGTATGTTTCAAACATTATTCCATGGATTCTGCCATCTCCCGAAAAGGAGGGAATGTATGTGTATTGAATCGGTATTAGGCATTTCAAAGGAAAAGAGAAGCCTTTTGAACTGGGAAACAAAAGGGGGGGGGGCTAGCATCTGGCTTGTGTCACGGAAGAGAGCAATAAACATAAAAGGTCCTAAGTTCCTTTTTCCCACGAGAGGGATGATACGAGGTAAACGATGGGGGACTGACCAAATGGAGTTAAGGGGGGTTAAACTGGGAACTCTTTATAAGGGTTTAGTTCGTGGGACAATATTAAGTCCTGTCTTGTATTCCTACAACCAAGCATGTCATAGTTAAGATTCTTTTTGGACTAGATTTGACTCCCAAGAGTTTTGTCTTCCTAAGACGTGGTTTGGGGTGGGTCCTGACATTAGACAGGACTTGCACTGAAAGTCAACCTGGAAGGAGAAACCTTACCGGGGGACTTTGCAAATAAATATGATGTCTGACGATGAAGCAACAGAGGAGGGAAGCCCTACAGAGAAGGAGTCTTTCTCCCAGCTGAATTCCCAGAAACATTGGGAAGCTGAAGCATCATATTCCTCCTGGGAGGAAACGGTGGAGCAGCATGAACGAAAACCCCGATGGTCAATGGGCATTGCAAGGAAAAGTGAGTGGGAAAAGGCTTCAGGAGAAGTGACCCTGAGACGGAGCGACCACCAACCGGAATGGAAACAAGAGATGGAGAACTCCCTGCATGCCAGTGAGGAAGAGCGGATTCTGGAAAAAGCTATTGACTTGATGAAAGCAACCCTGAGCTCACTAAGGGAGGAGAGAGCTGCAAACCGCAACCAAAGCAACACCTGGGGTCGCAACTGGAGGAGTAACGGAAGGGATCCAACACCTGAAACCCCAGGGCCGTCCAATGGAACAAGAGTCGCTGACTCAGTGGTACCCCCCCACACACACAGGGAAGCAATTGCAAATTTCTGATTTAAAGTCTATTTGTTTTTTAGTCATTTTCTCCAACCCTAAATGTATTTTAACCTCAATTTTTTTTTGCTTTAGGGTATGTCCACCACATAAGATAATAAATACCTGGTCTTTGTTTGCATTTTCAACAGTTGTTTGAAGTATTGTTAAACATTTTTGCTATTCTCACTGGTGGTATATGCCATCTGTAAAACATTATATATAAGTTTTCTTTATATGGCACTTCTTTAGTTAATTTAATATTTCTTTCTCATAACTTTTGCCAATCTTCTAATTCTATATTATATCCAAAATTCTTTGCCCATATTATCATTGTTTCTTTTACTTGTTCTTCCTCCATCTTTATGTTTCACAGAAACTCTATAGAGTTTCTTGATCAACTTTTCATCTGTTTTTAACTGTATCTGATCAAATTCTGTCTGTTCTTTATAAAATCCCGTTGTTTTCACATCTTTTTCATACCTCGTTTGAATCTGCAGATATGGCCACCATGCTTAATACTTTGTTCTTGTAAATTTTGTCTGTCTTTCAATTTTCCTTCATTATCCAAAATATCTTTATAAGTCACAACTTTATCATAGTTAATTAAATTTGGGTAAGCAAAAGCTTCCATTGTTGAAAGCCATTCAGGTATCTTAATATAAATTTTTTCTTTTATTTTTTCCCATTATGAAAGAAGTGCATTCCTTGGTTTTGAAAGTATCTATGTATTTTATTCTTCCCATACCACAGAAACGCATGCCAACTGATTTGTAGGTACAATAGTCTTTTATCTCTAACCATTATCCATTCTTTAAGCCATGTTAGAATGGTTGGTTGGTAGTATAACATCCAGTCTGGCAGTCCAAATCCTCCACTGTCTTTTGCTTCTTGTAGCATTTTCACTTTAATTCTAGCTTTTTTTCCTTCTCAGATAAATTTCAGTATTATTGTATTCCGTTCATCAAAGAAGGCTTTTCCCAGCCTTACAGTGATCATTTGAAATAAAAAGAGTATTTTTGGAAAAATATTCATTTTCACTGTTGCTATTTTCCCCAACATTGAAAGTTGAATTGTAAAAAATTTTTATTGGTAGCGATTTATACCCCAAATGAAAACCAAGAAAATTTCTATTCAAAATTACACCAGAAAATAATAGAATTGGAATTCAAAAGCATATTTATGATTGGAGATTTCAATGGTATCGTAAAGGCCGAGCTCGATTATAATACGACCAAAAAAAACCCTCAACCAAGACCCTAAGGAGAACACTTCCAAAATCTTTTCATAATATGGTGGATGAATTAAATATATTAGATGTTTGGAGAGAAAAATATCCGGAAAAGAAGCAATATACACCTGTCCTGGTCGAGAATAGATGTGATATGGACATCAATAGACTTATTCACAAGTACACAAAATATAAACATAGAAACAAACACATGGGCAGACCACAACCCAGTCACAATTATATGGAAAGGACTAAAAAAAGAGAGAACAAGATGGACATTAAATCAAACTGTATTGAATGAAAAAGACTTCCAGCAATATATGGAAAAAGAAATGATTTTCTTCTTCAAGGAAAACAAAACAGAAGATATCTCACTTCAAAATTTCTGGGATATGGCGAAAGCATACATGAGAGGACTTGCTATATCTTATACGGAGAAAAAGAATAAACAGAAAAGACAAATTAGGGAAAACTGGAGGAAAAATATAAGACTCTTGAGAAAGAATTACAGAAAGATACACAAAACAAAAAGATTAAAAATTTAATAGAGCTGAACAAGCATAAAATGAACTTAATAGAAAATGAACAGGTGGTAAGGAAAATAAAGGCAGCTAAACAAACCTTTTTTGAACATGCAAACAAACCAGGGAGATGGTTGACATATAAAATTAAAAAGGAGAAAGAGAAGAGACGGATTAAACAACTGGAAGATGCCGAGGGGACTTTACAACATCGGAATGAAGAAAAGAAAAAAATAGCTTGGGAATATTATGAGAATTTATATAAGCAATAAGTAGTTTCAGATGATAGGATAAAACAATTCCTGGAAAAAAACAGAGATACCTAAAGTACCAGAGAAATTTACAAAGCTACTAGAAGAGAAAATAACAATGATGGAATTAACAGAAGCAATTAAAAAACAAAAGAATGGCAAAACACCAGGACCAGATGGGCTACCAGCGGAACTATATAGAACATTGCAGGAACTGTTAGGCAGTGTAATGCTGGAACTCTATAATGAACTCCTCTCTGAAGCTAAGATACCACATTCGTGGACAGAAGCACTTACTACCCTGATACCAAAGGAAGAAACGGAAATACAGAAAATAAAGAACTATAGACCAATTTCCTTGCTGAAAATGGACTAAAACATTTGCATCAATCATGGCCAAAAGGCTTAAAAAGTTCCTAAACAAATTTATACATATGGATCAAAATGGGTTCCTGCCCAAAAGACAGATTAGAGACAATATGCGAATTATATTAAACACATTAGAATAGTATGAAACACATCCCGAAAAACAGATGGCATTGATGTTTTTGGATGTGCAGAAAGCATTTGACAATGTGAATTGGCAATTCATGATAAGACAACTACAGATAATGGATTTTGAGGAGAAATTTATAAATATAATTAAAGCAATTTACAATAAGCAAATAGCCAAAATAATGATTAATGGAGATATGACTGAAAAGATTAACATTATGAAGGGAACAAGGCAGGGATGCCCTTTATCCCCATT
>JAKJMR010015880.1:5094-23464 GCA_024449315.1 Daboia siamensis
TCCGTCTTGGGTGGCCCTGCACGGCATAGCTCATAGCTTCATTGAATTACGCAAGCCCCTTCGCCACGACAAGGCAGTAATCCATGAAGGGGAACATTGGGTAGGTTTCAGGAAATGAACCTGTTTTGCAAAAAAGATGAATATATTATGTATTTTGCTTTCTTTTAAATCATTTTGAATATTCACAATTTTGCATCATTTTCTATGGATTTATGATCATCCCTTGGTAAAAAAAACAAACAACCCTATTTAATTCATTTTAATTAACCTTTGTAAATAAAAAACTGAATGTTCACCTTTGTTGTAATCTTCAAAACTTAATGATATAGTTTAGATATTTGGATTTTTTTTCCTTTAACAAATTTGGCTGTCGTCATATTTTGCAAAACATGTTGCCATGACTCAGCTTTTTCTTGGAAAATGCTGCATAAAATGGGACTTCTGAATGGCAGGCCGAAAATTGCTTTGTGAAAAGACACATATCTCGGAAAATGACTTTTTCCTCTTAAATGGAACCAGTATGAGATATCTAGAATTGCTATAAATTTGTCTGATGGCAAATAGAATGAGCGTTTTTTGTTCAGTTCTTTGGAATATACCCTCTGCAGAACTGAAAAATCTAAGATCTTCATTAGCTTTTGGAAAGCTTAAAATTCATATTTTACACAGGTATTTTACTATTATTTTAACTGTTAATTCTACTTGTTTAATTTAGTTCTTTATAGTATCATTCTGTTTTTAAATATTCATTATACAATTTGTTTTTATTATGAATTGCCGAGAAAATTTGGTAACCAAATAAATAAATATCCATATAGCATTCATTTTATTCTTTATTAAAAACTTATGAAATTTAGACATTCGGGTGGCAAGGCTCTGCCGCCAGCAGCCATTTAGGCTGTCAGCCCCGTCGTTCCGTAGATCCGCCGAAAACAGCGCCGATCAGCTGTTTTGGCGGTCGGAAGCCCGGTCCTCGGGAGAAGAGGAGGGGGTGAGCGCCCAGGCAGGGGTAGAGCTCTCCCAGACCGCCAGAGTTGAAACTCTGGTGGTTGAAGGATTGAGCCCCCCCCAAAGCCTGAGTTTGCTCTGGACCTCGGGACGCCTTTGCTCCAGGGCTTTGGAGCAGAGCAGGCGCAGCAACCATCCCTGCCAGCGAGAGTGAACTTTGGATTGCTTGGATGCAGGCAGAGCTGTACAGGAGAATCATGTCAGAGCAAATATATGATCTTTAACTCAGTGGACTTTGTGGAGATTTTTAAAAAGTGAAAGTGCGCAATAGAATTGAGTGGGTGAAAATGGCTGCCAAATCATCTAAAGTTCCTAGAAGTGTGGGGGCTTCCCCGGTGCAGCAATCTTCATTACAGGCTTTAATGCCCCCTCCCCCTGCACCTGCACCAGCTTTGACAGTAAAAGATTTGCAGGATGTTTTGCAAGAGGCTATGAAAAAGCAATCTCAACAATTAGTTGAACTTATGGAGGAGAAGCTTAGAGAACTTATGGATGAGAAGCTAACAGAAATGAGGGCAGACATTTTACTTGCATTTCAAGGCATGGCCGTTTTCATTGAGCGCTTGGACGAGACAGTAGAAGAACTTAGTCAAAATAACATCAGATTAGATGCTAAAATGACGGATGCTGAAACTGTGATGGATAAGATTGACGACGATTTAACTATGGTCCAGTACCATGAGATGGAGTTTGCTGTGAGAATTAGGGGCTTAAAAGAGGATTCTAAGGAAAATTTGAAAAAAGTAGTTTGAGAAGCCCTGGAAGGTGTTTTGGGACGTTCAGCAGAAGATATTATGGTGGATATAGACAAAATATTTCGTGTTAATTCATGGTTGCAAGACAAAGGAAATTACCTAGAGATGTGGTGGTTTATTTTACAAAGAAAGCAATTAGAAATGAGGTCATTCAAGCTTTTTATAATAGTAAATTTGCAATTGCAGAGCAAGAAGTTTTGATTTTAAAAGAGATCCCTCCAAAGATTTTAAGAAGAAGAAAGGAATTTGCTTTTTTGGCAGAAGAATTAAGAAGACGGGATATTCAGTTCAGATGGGAGATTCCAGTGGGTATGGTGGTGATGTATGCAGGCACGAGACATCGTCTTCTTACAGTGTTACAGGCACGTGATTTCTATGCCAATGTTTTAAAGTCAGTCCCTATACCACTTTTGGAATCCAAAAAGAAGAATGGCGAGGGAGAGCATCAACCACAAAGTAAGAATGCACAAGGTGCTGAAGGAGTTATGCAGCTGAAAGATGGAGAATTTCAGAAAATTACAGAAGTGGATCAAATTTCAGTATCATCGGAGGAGGTTAGAAACCAAAGAATGACACGTGCTGCTGCTAGACGAATGAGACAAGAGCAAGAGCAAGAACAGCAGAGAGTTATGATGGCACCTCAAAAACTTACTTATAGTGAAGCAGTGGGAGGAGCGCGACCAAAGAGAGTGCAGGTGATTTTGGAAGAAGCGCTCCAAAAGCTTCAGGTTGCAAAAGATGGTGACAAAGCTCCTAACCTGGAATGTTAATGGTCTAAATTCACCACAGAAGAGAAAGAAAGTATTTCAATATTTAAAGCAATTTAAGAATGATGTTATTTGTCTACAAGAAACACATATTAGAGCCACGGGTCAAAAGTATTTGTTAAACTTGAGGTTGGGTACACAGTTTATTGCTTCTGCAACTGATAAGAAAAATGGAGTGGTTATTTACGTTAAGAACACTTTGACAGCGACTTTAATTGAAGCAGATAAACAAGGAAGATATGTTATAATTGAACTGTTAATAGAAGGCAAGAAAACGTTTTTGGTTGGACTATATGCTCCTAATCAACGACAAGGAGATTTTTACAGTTTATTACACAGCAAGATTATCCAGTGGGATTATAAATCCTGTATTTTGATGGGAGACTGGAATGGCATTCTGAATGTACAAATGGACAAGGGTTTTTTTTTAAAAAAAGTACTCCAAGTCATGCTAAACTGCCTAAATCTTTTTTTGAAATGAAGGATGACTTGGAATTGAGAGACGTTTGGAGAGAAAGGAATTTGCAAGAAAAAGACTTTACTTTTTCTCCGACAGACATCAATCTTTTTCTAGGATTGATTTTGTATTAATTACCAATGATTTTTTTTCTAGGATTAAGAAGATCAAGATTTGCCCAAGAACTATATCTGATCATAGTCCAGTATGGTTAGAGATAGACAGAGATAATAGGGATAGACGAAAATTTGTTTAGATACCAGGAAAATGTGGAAGAGTGCAAAAAACAGATGAAGGAATTTTTTAAAATTAATATGCATAAAGGCACTTCTATTGAGATGGTTTGGGATGCAAGTAAAGCTTATATGAGAAGTGTATTAATATATTTGAACAATAAATATAGATGTAAATTGGAATTTAGGAGGAAAGAATTAGAGGATGAAATTAAGGAAAAAGAAAAGGCCTTAATTTTGAATCCATCCAATGGGAAGATTAAAGAGGTAATTACTTTATTAAGGGGTCAGTTTGATAAGTTAATGGCAGATCAAGTGGCAACTAACTTACGGTATGCTAGATATAACACTTTTTGTAATGCTAATAAACCAGGTAGATGGTTAGCTTACTTGTTAAGGAAGAAGCAAAGGGCTTCTAATATAGATAGCATAGAACATAAGGATAAAGTAGTGTACCAGCAGAGTCTTATTAAAAAGACTTTTGTTGATTTTTATTCTAAGTTGTATGCCAGAGATAAGATTAGAGATGTAGACATAGATAATTATTTGACAAGAGCTAATATTCCTGTTCTTACGCAAGAACAAAAGGAAGGGATAAGTCAATTGATAACTGATGAAGAAATTTTTCTAGCAATCAAACAACTGAAAGTGGGTAAAGCGCTGGGTACTGACGGATTGACTGCTGTGTATTATAAAAATTTACAGTTAGAAATGGTGGAACCTTTAAGGGTATTGTTTCAGACAATTTAAACGGGAGGAGGGGTACCTCCATCTTGGAAGACTGCTTTTATCTCTTTGATCCCGAAGGAAGATCAGGATGTCACCCAAGCTAAAAATGATAGGCCAATATCACTTTTGAATACGGACTACAAGATATTTGCAAAAATTTTAGTTAATAGATTAATGAGGGTAATACAACAAGTAATTCATGGTGATCAAACTGGATTTATAAGTGGTAGACAAATGAAGAATAACGTGAGAGATATTGTAGATTTATTGGAATTTTTGGAAAGAAACAATCAGGTCCCTGCTGCGCTGATCTTTTTGGATGCTGAGAAAGCCTTTGATCAATTGGATTGGCAATTTTTGATGAAAGTATTAGAGAAAATGGAATTTGGGGATAAATTTTTACAACCAATTAGGGCAATATATCAAAAGCAAACAGCCCGTATAATAGTTAACAATAGCCTGACTGAATTATCTAATATTGAAAAAGGTACAAGGCAGGGGTGCCCGTTGTCACCTTTATTATTTGTTTTAACATTGGAAATATTACTGATTAAAATACGTGATTCGGATAAAATTAGGGGAATTCAAATAAGAGATCAGGATTATAGATTGAGGGTGTTTGCAGATGATCTGGTTGTTACAGTAACTCAGCCTGATTATTCAGTTGTGGAACTGATGGAGATAATAACGCAATATGGGAAAGTTTCTGGATTTAAGATCAATATACAAAAAACTAAAATATTGTCTAAAAATATGACAGTATCACAAAAGGCTGTTTTAGAAGAGCTAACAGGATTTGAAATAGTTAAAACGATTAAATATTTGGGGATATATTTGTCAGCCTCAAATGTGAAGTTATATAAAAATAATTATGAAAAGTTATGGGGAAAAATACAAAAAGAATTAGATAGTTGGAAAAAATTACAATTATCTTTATTGGGGAGAATCGCAGCAGTGAAAATGAATGTTTTGCCAAAATTTTTGTTTTTATTTCAAATGATACCTATACTTAAAAAGGATTTAAATTTGGAGGAATGGCAAAAAGGAGTTAATAAATTTGTATGGGCAGGGAAAAAGCCACATTAAATTTAAGATAATGCAAGATACGCGTGAAAGAGGTGGTCTTAAAATGCCTAATCTCAAATTATATTATGAGGCTGCTGCTTTGTCAGCGATAAGCAACTGGTTTAATTTAACACAAGTGAGATTATTAAATCTTGAGGGTTATGATTTGTTATTTGGATGGCATGCATATTTATTGTATGACAAGAAGGTGGATAATGTGTTTAAGATACATATCTTAAGATATGCTCTGTTGCGAGACTGGAAAAAGTATAGACATAAGTTAAATTATAAGATACCTATTTGGGCAATACCTAAACACGCAATAGAAAATATAAATGTTGGATTTAAACATGATGTGACTACATATAAGGAAATTTTAAGTTTTGAGAGGAATGTATGGCAATTAAAGCCATATAACATTTTAAAAGAAGAAAAGATTGTACAAACCGGGTTTCAGTATGGGCAATTACAGGCTAGATGGAAAGAGGACCAGAAAACTGGTTTTTCAATGATTGATGAAAATCTGGTAAATCAAATTAGAGATCGAGGTCAAGCACATATAAAAAGGATATATATTGCATTGATAGAAATTGATTCAGAGACGGAACTTGTTAAAGACTGTATGATAAAGTGGGCTCAGAATTTTCAAGAAGTTATTACAATGGATACCTGGGAAAGATCTGGGTTAGAAATGTAAAATTTACACAGGCCCAAAATTTAAGAGAGAATTTTTATAAAATGTTTTATAGGTGGCATTTAGATCCTAAAAAATTAGCAAGTATGTATCTGAACTGCCAGCCCAAATGTTGGAGGTGTGGTTGTGAGAATGCAATGTATTTTCATATATGGTGGACTTGTAAAAAGGTTAAAGCTTTTTGGATTAAAATTTGGTGGAACATGCAAAAAATATTCAAGAAAAGGTTAAAGTTTTCTCCACAACTGTTTTTATTAGGTATTACTATAGATACCACCATTGTAGATACTAAGTTGATGTTGAATTTAATTACGGCAGCGAGACTTTTAATAGCGCAATATTGGAAGAACTGCCGACTATAGAAGAATGGACTTTAAAAGTTTCTAACTTGGCGGAAATGGCAAAGATCTCAGCGTATTTGAAAGACCAATCGCAACAGAGATATATTGTGGAGTGGAGGAGATGGATTGACTATATTCAGAACAAATATGGGACTAAAAAGTATTATTTAGCATTTGAATAAGTAACGGATATATATGATGTATAACTAGCTTGTAGTTATTTTACTGAGAGTTAAAGTGCAATAGAATTTAATATTTTATTGTTGTTTGCATATTTTAGATTATGTTTGTTTGTACTTTTATACCCTGTATTTAGCTCTGGGAAGTCGGGGAGGGGGGAGGGGAGGGTTGGGGAGGGTTGGGGAGAAGGTTGGGGGAAGGGGTGTTTTTGAAAAAACTTGTGAAATTTAGAGAGACAAAGAGACAGAAAGGAGATGGGTTATCTTGAATCTCAGTCCATTTTGGGAGAGTTCTTCTGGAATCAGAAAATGTGCTGGTAATATGGCCCCAAGATTCAACTCTTCACTCCAATCTATAGATTTATACAGAAACTAAAACTAAGTGGGCCAAGGATTATGGGATTGCATATTTTGGTCTTGTTCCATTACAATTATAGGATAAATTTCAGGAAACAGTACAACTGAATTCAACTGTATGTAATTACATTCATCTACAATACTGGAGAGACTGATTGTCCAAAACTATAACATTGGAGAGGTGTGACCACATTAAATGTGGGGACAATGTCTCTTTCCCATGATTGACAATGAGAATGACAAGAAAGCAATTTTTTTCTTTCTCATATCTTTTGTGTATGCAGAGCAAGAATATCTAAATAGGACCTGTATTGAAATGATCTAAGAGATTTCCTTCAGGGACAAGGAAATAATAAATGTTTCCTGACTTCAGCTCTAGGGAAAAAGAACATTGTATTCTGCACTGACATTTCAGCCCTAAACCTCAGTCAGAATGACCTTCTGGTAACGTATATAACATTTACTTTTCAGTTTCAAAACAAAGTGCATTCTGAAACATTAGAAGGAAAATTATTAAAGGCCACTTGATGATTCATGTAATTCAAGAGAAATACATAGTTTTTAAAGTTAATGGAAGATCAAGTCACAAACTGTGGGTTTAATTAATTTCCTATAGCTATCATTCTTGCTTTGCTTTATTTAAAAGCAAAACAAAAAAACAAAAGCAAAACAAAAAAACAGTTTCTTCATTATTTAATTTTTTTCCTCCAGAGAACAAAAGTCAGATTTCAGTAAAAAACAAAACCAAACCACAACTAAATGTATATAATATATATAAAATAAAGACAAGAGCCATTAATGCATAAAACAGTACAGAGAATCATTTTACAGTTGAAAGCATGGATGAAAAGGAAAAGGAAGAAAATAAAGCATTTAAATATTCTGAATAACAGAAAAATAGGAAGGAACTTGGGGATCTTCTAGTCCAACTCCCTGCTCGGGCAGGAAACCCTACACCATTTCAGACAAATGGTTGTCTAATCTCTTCTTAAAAACCTCCAATGTTGGAGCAGTCACAACTTCTAAAGGCAAGTTGTTCCACTGATTGTTCTAGCTGTCAGGAAATTTCTCATTAGTTCTAAGCTGGTTCTTCCTTGATTAGTTTCCATCCATTTCTTCTTCTTCTGACTCTATGTTCTTTGGAGATTAGGTTAACCTTCTCTTCCCTGTGGCAGCCCCTTAGATATAAAAGCACTGCTATCATTTCTTAAAAAGGATTCAAACTTGGAGGAATGGCAAAAGGGTATTAATAAATTTGTTTGGGCAGGCAAAAGGCCACGGGTTAAATTCAAGATTATGCAGGATATGCGTGAAAGAGGTGGTCTTAAAATGCCCAATTTTAAATTATATTATGAAGCTGCTGCATTATCAGCGATAAGTGATTGGATTAACTTAACACAAGGGAGATCTTGAAGGTCATGATTTGTTATTTGGTTGGCATGCATACTTATTGTATGATAAGAAGGTAGATAATGTGTTTAAGGTGCATATTTTAAGACATGCTTTGTTGCGAGTTTGGAAAAAGCATAGACATAAGTTAAATTACAAGATACCTTTATGGGCAATACTGAAACACGCAATAGAGAACATAAATGTTGGGTTCAAACATGATGTGACTACATATAAGGAAATCTTAAGTTTGGAGAGGAATGTATGGTGTTTGAAGCTGTATAATTTTTTACGAGGAAAAAAGATTGTTCAAACCTGGTTTCAGTATGGGCAATTACAAGCCAGGTGGAAAGAAGATCAGAAAATTGTTTTTTTAATGAATGATGAAAATTTGGTAAAGCAAATTAGAAATCAGGGTCCAGCACATATCAAACGGATATATCTTGCACTGATAGAAATTGATTCAGAAACAGAAACTATTAAAGATTGTATGATAAAGTGGGCGCAGAACATTCAGGAAGTTATTACAATGGATACTTGGGAAAAGATTTGGGTGAGAAAAGTAAAATTTACACAAGCTCAAAATTTAAGAGAGAACTTTTATAAAATGTTTTATAGGTGGCATTTAGATCCCAAAAAGTTAGCAAGTATGTATCTGAATTATCAGCATAAATGTTGGAGATGTGGTGGCGAAGATGCAACGTATTTTCACATATGGTGGACCTGTAAAAAGGTTAAAGCATTTTGGATTAAAATTTGGTGGAATATGCAGAAGATTTTCAAGAAAAGGATAAAGTTTTGTCCGCAATTGTTTTTATTGGGCATTATTACTGATACTACTGTTGTGGACATTAAGCTGATGCTGAACTTAATTACGGCAGCAAGACTTTTAATAGGGCAATACTGGAAGAAGGAAGAACTGCCGACTATAGAGGAATGGACTTTAAAAGTTTCTAACCTGGCGGAAATGGCAAAGATTTCAGCGTATCTGAAAGACCATTCGCAACAACGATATATTATGGAGTGGAAAAAATGGATTGATTACATCCAGAATAAATATGGGACTAAAAATTTTCATTTAGCATTTGAATAAGTATTGATGGGATATTTATACTGCTTGTAGTCATTTTATAAGAGCTAAAGTGCGATAGATTTAATAGTTTATTGTTATTAGCATATGGTAGTTTATGATTGTTTTTTACTTTTATACCTTGTATTTAGCTCTGGGAAGTCAGGGAGGGGGGAAGGGGAGGGGGGAGGATGGGGTTGGGTTGGGAAGGGAGGGAGGGGGTGGGGAGGGGTTGTTT
This sequence comes from Daboia siamensis, assembly GCA_024449315.1. Classification (NCBI taxonomy): domain Eukaryota; kingdom Metazoa; phylum Chordata; class Lepidosauria; order Squamata; family Viperidae; genus Daboia; species Daboia siamensis. Next base: position 14,376 of record JAKJMR010015880.1, read on the forward strand.
TGTTTAAGATAAAATGTATTGAAAAACTTTTCAATAAAAAAAAAAGCACTGCTATCATGTCATTCCAGTCTTTCTTTTCATTAAATTAGACATACTCAATTGTTACAACTGTACTTCATATGTTTTAGCCTCCAGTCCACTAATCAACTTTTTATCCCCTCTGAACTCTTTCCCGAGTCTCAACGTTTTTGTTTTTTTTTATATTGTGGCAATCAAACAATTTTATGCACTTAAACTCTGGGGAAATATTAATGTATGATAGAAGTTAATAAGCAGAAATGATATTTAAAGCTGACTACAGTTTTCAGCCATTAGATAACAGCAGCTTAACAATCCACAGCTTGAAACCAGAATTAGTTTAACATTAACACTGCCAATTAAGATCAAATAAGGTATAATTCTTCCATAGGCTTCTTTATGTCATGTTGTTTTCATCTGGTAATATTATTTGGTAAGGACAGGATTTTTGGATTGTGTTGCAGTATTCAAAATTTTGTGGTGAAGTCCCTTACTGAGTGTCTAGAGCAAATGATAAATGGCAAATACTTGATATTTCTCATTAAATCAGGGACGGTTTGCCAAGAATCTCTTGCCAAGAAGGAAAAGAACCAGTTTTTAGAATACCCAGGAAAAGCCATTTTGGTGCAGTAGCATAAAAACTAGGAGACTAAGTTCTAAACCCCCCACCTTAGGTATGAAAGCTGCTGGTTGAGTGTATTGTGGCCAATATTCTCTTTCAGCCCAACCCACTGCACAGGATTATTGTGGGGAAATAGAAAAAGGAAGGAGTATTATGTTTACTATTTGCCTTCAGATATTTATTAAACAATTTTTGGGATAAAAGGAATAATGGTGGCATTAAAAAAACCCTATAATATGTGAGGACTTTCGGTCCTGCATAGTAGTGACTGGTCATGGGCTTGTGGACTGCCGCACCCCCACGGCCAACTTTTATCCTGCCTAAAGACCCTAATGGGTCCAAGCCACCCTGGAGAGGCAGTGAAGAAAGAAGGGTGCCTCAGTGACTCTGTAATGATGGTGGTTGTTCCATCTTTGGGAAAACCTTCTAACCTGACAGAAGAAAGGCTGTATTTCATCGATCAGCCCAAGCTACTTGCAACTGGAGTCCAAAAGAACTAACCAGCACTACAGTAAATAGTGTGCTTGAAACTGGGTGAAGAATCTGATTCACTTTTCTATTATACACTTAATTTCCTGGAAAAGATCCCCAAGAAGCAAAATACCTCCGAAAGTGAAGGAGGGGGACTTCCGCTCCATCCTTATACTAACGGAAATGGCAAATTACAATTTCTATGGAAGATCAAAAGATATGGTAGTGAAATAAATTTATAAACTTGAAAGCTAAATTTTTTTTAATTTGTTTTTAACTTTTATATCTGTGTTTTTAATTACCCTGTAAACCGCCCTGAGTCCTTCGGGAAAGGGCGGTATATAAATGTAATAAAATAAATAAATAAATAAAATAAACTTTGGACAAGTTTAAGATTGTTGAATGGTTAAGACTCTCATTTTAAAGTCCATTGTTCATATTGAAAACTAAATAGATGCTGACACCTAGTGGTGGATAAAGATTATGAGAGCTATGATTTCTATAGAGAACTTGCCAAAACCTGGAAAAAGCTAATCTGTGTTTGTGACCTTCAAAGCTTTAATAATAAAGAACATCTGTGATAAAAAAGACAACAACCTAGGCTGGAGACAGAGAATTATAAATTTTAGAAAAAAATATTTTTTGAACTCTTTGGATTACAAATATCTATTTAACTGGGACTCTAAAGCTATTTGCAGATAAGGAAGGAAGGAAAACTCCAACTTTTGGCCACCATGGATCAGAGACATGTAGACCAGGGGTAGGCAACCTTGACTCAGAAATTCTGGAAGTTGAATTCCACAAGTCATAAAAAAGCCAAAGTTGCCTACACCTGATGTAGACAGAATACAACAAGAAAACATAAATACCTCTCAGGAGGAGATATATAGTATACTGCAATTAATTCAAGTAACACTGGGTTCAAATCACAAAGAAATCCAAAATAATTTTGAAAATACAAATCAATCTATCTCTAAGTCAACTTTACAACAACAAAAAACTTCCAGGAAACAGCAATAGATAAGGAGCAGACAAAACAAATAAGTGGACATAAAATTAAAAATAGAGACTCAAAGACGGAATTTAACAAAGCAAGAAAACATGATTTAATCCTAGTGGGGAAAAAATTTCAAGAAATGGAAAAAAAAATTAAAAAAAAAACATGGAAAGGCAAAAGCCTCACATAAAGACACTTTATTCGATTTACTTCTTTTTTTTATTAAAGAGTTTTACAAAAAAAAAATTTACAATACATATCCCCAAAACATGGCATGGGTCCGGATTATCTACGGCAACACCTGCGGCCGGCGTCAACTTCCCTCTGTCCAGTGCGCTCCCACAGAGAGGGTCTTCTCAGGGTGCCTCCGATCAAAGAATGTCGATTGGTGGCCCCCAGGGGGAGGGCGTTCTCTGTGGGCGCGCCAGACCTTTGGAACCACTTGCCGGTGGAGCTCCAGATGGCTCCTGATCTTCGCTCCTTACGGCGCGATCTAAAAACTTATTTATTCGAGCAATCCGGCCTGGTTTATTTATTTATTTATTTTATTTTAATTCCATTTATATCCCGCCCTTCTCCGAAGACTCAGGGCGGCTTACAAGCTTAGCAGTTTGATGGGTTAAGGGATGGGATTTTAAATAATTTTAATGATAGTTTATTGTTTTATATCGGGCATTACATTTAATTGTTTTTTAACTTTTGTACTCTGTTTTTTAGATATTTATTGCCCTGTTCACTGCCCTGAGTCCTTCGGGAGAAGGGCGGTATACAAATTAAATAAATAAATAAAACCCACCCACCCCAAATCACCCCCCTTCCTCCCCCACTTCCCAGAGCTGAATACAGGGTTATAGATATAATAATCATATTCTAACTAAGATTATCCATTATCAAATTATCCAAATTCATAATGTGCTTTAATTCCCCTTTAACATAGATGCATTCAAATTATTAAAAACATAATAATAATAACCTAAACAAAAATATAATCAATACTAATACTAGAATTAATAACAGTCTAAAATCTACTCATAAGCTAAATGGAACTTTTTAGTCCCATATTTATTCTGAATATAATCTATCCATCTCCTCCAAACTGAAATATATCTTTCTTGCAAGTGATCCTTCAAATAAGCAGAAATCTTAGACATTTCTGCAAGATTCGATACCTTAAGTACCCATTCTTCTACAATAGGCAAACTATCCTTCTTCCAATATTGTCCCACCAGTAACCGTGCTGCTGTTATCAAGTTCAACATCAAATTGATTTCTTTAGTATCACAATCTACAACAATACCCAATAAAACAATTGTGGAGAAAACTTTATCTTTCTCTTAAAAATCTTTTGAATGTTCCACCAAATTTTAATCCAAAAAGCTTTTATATTTCTACACGTTCACCACATATGAAAATAAGTAGCATCTAAACTACCACAAGGGACGCGGTGGCTCAGTGGGTTAGGATGCTGAGCCTGTCGATCAGAAGGTCGGCAGTTTGGCGGGTCGAATCCCGAGTGCCGTGTAACAGAGTGAGCGCCTGTTACTCGTCCCAGCTTCTGCCAACCTAGCAGTTCGAAAGCACATAAAAATGCAAGTAGAAAAATAGGGACCACTACGGTGGGAAGGTAACAGCGTTCTGTGCGCCTTTGGCGTCTAGTCATGCCAGCCACATGACCATGGAAGACGTCCTCGGACAAGCACTGGCTCTTCGGCTTTGAAACGGAGATGAGCACCGGCCCCTAGAGTCGGAAACGACTAGCACGCATGTGCGGGGGAACCTTTACCTTTACCTTTTAAACTACCACATCTCCAGCATTTAGACAGTAGGTTAGGATACATGTTAGACAACTTTTTGGGATCCAAATGCCATCTATAAAACATTTTATAAAAATTTTCTTTTAAATTTTGAGCCTGAGTAAATTTAACATTTCTGACCCAGATTATCTCCCACGTATCCAACGGAATTGGTTCCTGTATGTTTTGTGCCCACTTTATTATACAATCTTTAACTAATTCCGTCTCTGAGTCCAATTCAATTAAAACTTTATATATCCTCTTTATATGCACACAATTTTAATCTCTAATTTGTTTTACTAAGTTTTCATCTATAATTGTGATGCCAACCTTCTGATCCAGCTTCCACCTAGCTTTCAGTTGGGTATATTGGAACCAAGAGTAACTTATATTTTCTTGTTTTAACTCATCTAATGATTTACTTCTTATACCTACAGAAACAGTCGTGAATATCTGGAAAAACTTTTTGATTCAGCGAAACACATTGATCAAGAAAGATACTGGTCAAAAGAAAAAGATCAAAGTGAAGATTAAGAAAATAGATGATGGGAATCTACCAGGGAAAATATTTAAAAAAGAAACATTTGTTTGAATATGGTTAAAGAAATAGAAAAGATTCTGAATTGATATGTCATTCTAAGAGAGATGAATTCCTTAAATAATACTGTATGCTTTTTCCCCTTTTTATTTTATTTCTTGATATAAGTAATATAATATTGCTGAAGTGGCCTAGATGAAGAAAATGTTTTAGATAATTAAATGTGTCTGAATTTAGGGAAATTATAATGTATAAAAAAGAAAAAAATGTTTTGAATAAGAGTTAAAGGATTAGATGACTAGGCACATTAAATAGAATATTTAAAGATTAAATATATTTTTAATCATGGTTAAAAACAATAAGAAATTTTGAGAATGAATATATATTAGCTTAGGAGGAATATATATTTTAAGTAGTATTTTACTTTTTATGTTGCTTTACTCTTGCTCTCTCTTTTCCTTTTCTTTACTGTTTTTACCTATTCTTTAAGAAATGTAAAAGTGTTGAGATGGTTTATATGGGAAAAATGGATTTAAATGTTTAAATGTAATTAACCTGAGTCCTACGGGAAAAGGGCGGTATATAAATTCAATAAACTTAAACTTAAACTTAACTGTTGAGAAAATCTTACCCCGCAAGAATATTTTGAACTTTATGGGAGAAACAAATCTAAATAAGGACTGTAACAGGATATAAGATGAGGCAACCAGAATGATTAGATAGAAAAGAAATATTATATTGATGATCATTATTTCTAGGAATATTGGGAAAAATCATATATGTGAATATTATTTATCAAAATAAGAAGAACTGTATTATTTCAAGGTTTGCAAAGAAGACATTTTGGGGAAAAGGGGAAATCAACTAAATGTACTATGTGGATTATGGATTATAGAAACCAATTGTTAATTATTTTTGTTTACAAATGTAAACCCAGCAAACACACTATTTACCAACTACTAAGTGATTTATGTTTAAAAAAAATCAATAAAATATATGAATAAAACCCTAAAATATTTATCTCTATCATCCATATCTATCTATATCTACATTTTTATTTATATCTGTAATTTAGAGTTGAAGTGTGGAAATCTTTGTAGTTTCTGAGCTTGGCTGTTTACTTGTAGACTAAGGTGACATCTTCTAGGTAACAAAAACATTTTCAAGAAAGTCCCAAAGACTCCACAGTGGACTAATTAAATGAAATATTCTCACTGCAAATCACTTTTCCCAGGAAGATTTTAATGTATTTTGGTAACAATCCTTTGTATATCAACTATCAGTTTAAAAACATTCCATACTCATATGACCTCCTTAGATCTGACCATATGTTTTTGCTTCTTTATTGCTAATTATTGAATAATTATTTTGTATGGTGTGGTTTGTTTTATACTATATTTTGTAACTGAGAAAAGGCATAATTTGTTGATTATGCCTTTTCAAATGAGGATTCTAATAAATTTGCAGCATGTTTCTGTACATATTTATTATGAAATTTTCGATGGTGAAGCTGGACCAACCCCTTCAAAATTACAAAAGAGCATTCAGAAGTATCTTAAATGCTAACTTTTCTGGTTCCAGTATTAGGATGGTGATATGTACAAAGTTAGATAATAACTACAGTATAGTTCAACTTGAAAAAAATTGTGACTGCCTCAATGCTGTGCAATATGCTTCATAATTCTGCTCCCTCAAAAGCTCTCAGAATTTGGGGTGTATCATTCTTACTTCTCTTGTATGCCAGGCCCCTAATGATTGGTGTAACAATGATTTTGGAGAAAAAATTAAGACAGGAAATAAAAATACTAAAAGGTGAAATACCGTACCTATCAAAAGATGTCATAAAATATTCAGGAAAATCTAAGATGTTCTCTCATGCATTTCACATTTCCAGCACTGGTTGAAATACCTTTATACATTTTTGATAATTTTCCTGTTGTTATATACCAAGAGTACATCGTTTTTATAGAAATATCGTCTTAGATAATGACAGTGTGAATTTAATATCAGTTAACCACATTTTCTCTTAAGTATCTTTATTCATCTCTATGTTATATTCAAAATCACCAGCATATTCTTCCATGTAAACTTTAACCTGTTCTTTTTTAGGATTAGGGTTAATCTATTTTACTGCTAACGATAAAAGGAAGAGCTGGTAAGAAGAAATGTTTTATTTTAAAATTGATTGTTGTGCTTTTAATTATGTGTATTTTAAATGTAACTTTCGGTGTATAACTTTATTGTGTACAAATACATTTTACAGATACATATACATATTATACACAAAAACATTTATGTGGGCCCAAGATCTGCCCATAGGAAGAAGAAAGAAAAATGATTGCCTGTTGCTTTCTTGAAACTAAAATGGGAGGACCCACCACCAGAGAAATTGTTCAATGGGAGACTGTTATCCAAGTCAAACTCCATCCAAACTGTTGCTGAAGTAGCTTTGTCCAAAGGATTGCACAATTGGGCATTTCAAGCTCAACATTTTTCATATTCAAAATATTGAGATACTCTAAATTGTGAAATGCTACAACTGTCTGTAAACAAATCTGACTGGATTGGAGGCCAGCTAGGTGAAGCATGCTTGTATTAATAATGTGATACAGTATAGTCACGTGCAATCTTTGCCATTCTCTGAGCTTGGTTTTTTTTATTTACAAACATTTTATTACCCAACCAGGTAACATCACTGATAAATGTTAGATAGTTGGGTAATGAAACCTTTGCAAGCAAACAGCCAAGCTTATAGAGCACAAAGGATTCCATAATTCAGTCCTAAACCAGAAATATTTGTTATTGGAACAGTATAGTTCTGCCTTTTCTTTAACACATTGATGAATTAAATTGAATTATTCAGCTTTCTGAAGTGCTTTGTATTGTAGTAAGAGAGGCATTTCAGTCTCTCCAGGATTTTGATAGCATCTTTCCTGACTTTGATGCAAGTACAACATCTGTAGATTCTGTGTCTCTTTACTAAAACAAAACTTTCTGTCTTAGGCAGAAGTGTTTGCCAGTTTCTTTGTTCTGCACAGCTAAACACAGTGGCAGCAGATGTCTGCTAGAAATTTGACATGGTCTATACAGAATATTGAATGTGCTTGTTGAAGTACCAAGAAAAGCATATGCCATTAGCATACTAAGTGTGGCAGAGCTTGCCCTTTTCACTTTTTAATGCCATAATTATTTCCATGATTCCATTCTGAGTTTAACAAAGATTTAGAATTGATTCTTACGTTCAAGCACTCTGCAAGAAGTTCATTCTAGTTTAGATTTTATATCCAAAGTTTGTAGCACCGTTACATCAGAACTTTATTTCGTTACTGCTTGACAAAGAGGGCACAAATCCCACACCAAGTTAATCAATGGCATAATGTGGCATTGAGCCGGACATGTCATCCATTTGTTTGAGATGCTTTGTGCAAATAATTAAGTGTTTCTATGCCAAAACTCTGCTAAAACAGAGTGGGACAATAATTGTAAACTTGTAGATATCATTTGTCAGAATTCTGTCAAACATAAGACTAAAAAATGATCAGTCATCTTAGAATTTTACTCTGTAACTTATCATTTAACATGCAAGGAACTGTTCATATTATCTGTGCCAATAAAGATGGGGGAAGTTCCCCTATTTCAGAAACTTTGATTTGAGTTGTTGTAGCTGTCACATTGTTTGCATTGTTGCTGGCTGCACTTTTTCTGGTGATGTCAAGCCAAGAGTGTTCAGTTTGCTTCATTTAGAAAAGAATAGAAGTGTGTAAATAACAGCTCAGAGCTGCCAAAGATTCACCACCTGATACAGGGGAAATTCACTGCTTCCCTCCATTTTTCCTCTTTCAGCTCCTTTCTCAGGGGCAGTGGTACTGACATTTGTCCTTCTGGTTGTTTTACAGACATCCCTCTGAAAAGGACTTTCCAGTGCCTCATTGTGAGGTAGTCCAAGCAGCTCCCTCTGACTATGCCAGGGAATTCTGACATTCCCTTCAAAGACATACAGGATAATAGCCAGAAGAATTGGTTGCTCTGGAATACTACTACTTTTATATGTGATGAGGAGAAGAATGAGGGCAGAGTAGGGGATTCTTGGCCAATTCACCATCTGTCTTGACCAACTACTGGTGGCAGTTTCTTCTTTCTCCATCTTGACAGCCACAGCTCTACTAGCAACAAAAGAAGTGAGATCAACAATATGGCATAAAACAGAGCGTTGTTTCCAGCTGCCGGATGGAGAAATGGTCTGACTCAGAATACGCCAAGCTTCTTTTGTGCCTAGCCTCTTGCATTAAAATTATTTCACATGGCTGGTCCATGTCTAGCCTGTTACACAGAGACAGGATGTTACACTAGCAGAAGTAATAGCTTATGCAATTATCTGAAAGGGGACTGATTTTACTCATTTACACTCTAATACCTCCTAACCTCAATCATGTTGATAAAGCATTTTCCTCCTGCATCAACATTTGTTCTGTTCCATGAATAACACGAAAACCTTCTCATGAATGTTCTAAGTCTTATTCTGTATCCTTCTTCTACCACAACTTTGTCTTGCCTCCAATGCTCCTGACAGAGAAAGGGGGGGGGGGGGAGAGAGAGAGAGAGAGAGAGAGAGAGAGAGAGAGAGAGAGAGAGAGAGAGAGAGAGAGAGAG